>JARK01000191.1:24430-57874 GCA_000688135.1 Ancylostoma ceylanicum | reverse complement strand
GGGATTTTGGCTGAAGCCGTCTTTTCCTGGCGAAGTAACGACCGCTTCTGCGCTCGACCTCTACGGAGACCATCGTTTCAGGCGCTGCTCGTCGCTCTCGCCGACGCCAAGTTAATCAGCTGACTTGAGCGGCATGTATTGGCCCGCGGTCAACGGTCCTCGCTGTGTCTCCACGTCCCCACGCTGTTTCTTCGCGCGGCGTGCATCATCTGTCAGACCGCAGGCCATTCGTCTTTATGGACAACTATCCCTCTCTCGGCCTTCTCACACCGGCAAAAACAAAAACAAACAAAAAAGAGAGTAGACGTGGAGAGGGGGAGGATCGATACGACGGAGCAGAAGCAGCAACGACGCTTCACACCACGACATTACTATAAATTCTGAAGCGATGTCGGAAGAGAGTGCAGGGCGAGTGATGTCACGAGATATCGCGGATTTCGCGAGGTCTTTCAGATGGAATGTTCTTTTGTCGACGTCAACATGTGTCGTTATCATAGATGTCATTCCAGTTACATTTTAGGTCACTCGCCTTCGCAAGAGCTTGGGAAGCAAGGCTGAAGTTTATCTCTCAAATGATTTCTCGTCCATGAAAAGAATCGAAAGTTGCAGAACAAAGTACGGTTGTGATATAGAAGTTTTCACTTCGGTGCTGGTGCTTGCGTTCAACGAACGGATTTCTTCTAACGATACCGAGCAAGGTTTTTTGTTCACGGTCAGCTGGACACGCAACAGTTGGTCTTGTAGCGCTTGCATAGCATTCTCGACCATTAGCAAAGATGATTTTGTATCCGTTGTGTCGAAGTAGCTTGAGCGAATAACCAAGACTTTCACAGTTCTTTATTCCGGCTAACGTTTCGGCGTCGTCACCTTCGTCAGAGCCTGGAAAAGTCAAAACCGAATGCAATATGTTTTCCCAAACGCCCAATCATCCACAAGTTCTAATTCAACAGGAGAATTAATCCAAAAACGAGATCAGAAAAAAGTAAAACCCTGTATATTTCGTATCCGTCGAACATATTAAGATCTACTCCTGGAAATTCTTGCAGAAAATTCTTGCGAGAGCCCCACCTCAGAAATGTGCGCTATCACCCACATAAGAGCTGAATGGCCGCATACATCATGGAGATTACCCAAGGTCTAAGCGTGTTAACACGAGCGTCAACACCCGAGTAATCTCAATGATGCATCCAGGCCCAAATCCGCCATCCATCCCTCCCGCAGGAACCACTAGCTATTCTTGAGGTGTGGCAAAGATCAGAGTAGAGAAGTCCATGGAGGAACATCGCCCCCTTAAATTGTTCCTACAGATTTACTGATGTCTGTGTCAGTTACTTTTTACGGAGCCCGTAGGCGAAATTGCTACAAAGAAAATGATTACCAGGTAACAGTGAGAGGCATCCTGCTGCGCATAGCGGCTTGTGTCTTCCAGGATTTTTCCAGAAACAAACTCACAAAAAAAAAACTCAAAGTAACTATGCATAGGTTGTAGAGAAATGGGTGGGGTGAGGGGTGTGCAGAAGAATGAGGAGGAAAGGCTGTGATATTCGCTAATTTGGTAATCCGCATGATCGGGCCTCGGAATACAAAATTTAAAAAAAAAATCGATTTTAGTGTTTAGTTCCTAAAGTAAGCTAAGGACTAATTGAAAAAAAAATTAAGAAATCAATAGTTGGATAATGCGAAGTTTTCATCTATTTTGTGTAAATTTATGTGGGGGAGGAAAGAATAGAGGATCTCCCTATTATTTCCTCCCACCATCTGTCATAAATGTTCCAAAATCCTCCAGTCCGGGTAAATGATTCCAGAACATGTTGATTGTGATGGTTTAATTAGTGGAGTCTCATCACGCATTCAGTGGAATTGCACTGCCCATCTTCTACACGGGGTGAGAATGCACGCGTTCTCCTGCTCCTTTCCTATACCCTCCTACATACATATATAAGGTGCTACCTAATTGAATTTTTCTTAGGCTACCATGGTTTCTTCAAAACTAAGTAGGCGTGGACAGGTTTTAGTGAAAATTGCACAATATCTCTCAGAAGAATGATTTCCAGAGGCCGTGAAAAAAGCAGAAACCCGATTCTGGCCGTGTGGTCTACTGATTCCACCTAAGTAGATTACTCGTAGAAAATGAGATGCAGGAAGTGATAAGGCAGAAGTACAGCCAGCATTCAAAAGTTTTCCAGGAGAAGTTTCGAAGTTTTGCTTTCTGAGCAAGAGCTCATCCTCACTTCGCGGTAGTTTCGAGCTGTTGCTTGCTTTCAAGTCGCTCATGTTTTTCGCAGATGTTCCGAGGCTCCAAAGTCACTCACCATCTGACCGCTGCTCGCCACTGGGGATTCCCACATCTCCTCGAAAATACTGCATTTGTCAAGAGCCACAAATCTTGTGGCGTAACGGGAACAGAAACTCCACCCCAGTCACAGCGTTCTACGGAAGAATGGGCTCTAGAATATACCACCAGACAGTGCGAGTTCAAAGAATACTGCTCCAGAAACGACACTGATTGCTGGCGTGAGAGCATGCATAAGGTGATTACCGTTATGAAACTAGAGGCGGTTGTATTATATGTAGACTGGAAATAAAACCTCTATCCATTTCTTCACTTTTCCACTATTCATGCGCATTAAAGACATACCAACAACATCTCTTCCGTTGCCAACTATGTACATGGCCTCTCGAAGAATTAATGGGATTAGAATTAATTTCATTGTCAATACATGCAACGAAGCAACAAAATTTAGTGAACTTGTGGCGGCTGTTTTCAGTTCTCTTCTCCAGAGATTAATTTTCAAAGGTAAGTTTTCACAGTGTCATGTTATAAACTTTCTAAATCTCTACACTAAGTAGATCTGAAAGCAGATTACCGACATCCTAAATCCGTGCTGTAGCACTTTAACTGCACCCACAGGGGGAATGTACAAAATTTTGCCTGTCCGTTGTGACGTAAAGTAAAATCAATTAAAGTGAGTAAAGTATTCAGACAAAGCTAAAAGCTACATCAAGCCGTAATGGCAGTTATGTCCTCAATAGCAGAATCTCTATGAAACCTCACTGAAAAGTCGTAATTTGGATAAATTATGTATAATCTTGCGGACCAAGACGCTGCAGGTAGTTAGCCGTGCAACACATGGCCCAGTTTTATTACCATGGTAAATGGGGAGCGCGCGTCGGCAACTCCGTCCTAACGAACGTGTTGCTAAACCCCTGAAGCCGAGTGTTCGGCACCATCCAAACGTATAATTTGTGGTGCATTCCTTACCCTGTGAGCTGCTGTACATACATATATCCCTCAATTTTCGATTTCCGGAGGAACATCATAAAAATATAAGATTTATGAGGAGATGAGTTTTTTTACTTTTCTGTGAACTACGGAAGAAAGTGAAACCTCAAAGAAACCTTACGGCAGGTCATGTAACGAAGTTGGGAAATATTTGCTGTGCTACTTGGCTAGATCCATGGAAAAACTATTGTAAGATCGTAGGAATAGTTCTGAGCTTGGATCACCGGACAGAAATTGTAGGTATCAATCGATTAATCGATTCTTTATATAGGGAATCGGAAGCTGTGCTCTTCACCAATACATACCACAGACTTGACACTGTCAGGCTACTTCTTCCTCCTGTCAGTAGAGCTTTTCTTGGCAGAGGAAAAGTCTAGAAACTGCAATGAAACCAACATAAGAGTGAGCAGCTACTATTCCAGGCTACAGCGCCGGGAACTCTTTCAAGAGAGCGGTCACTCCTTGCATGGAACTTGTGGAAGGATCACTGATACTTACCCAGGGTAGATTTCCGAGTGGAGCTTCGATGTCTCGTTTTTAGAATATATTTTGTGTTATCAAAAATCGCGCATCATGAAAATCACCACCCTCATAGAAGGATGTGCTGTCCTTCAGGATAAGACACACGCGAATCAGCTGCGTATTTGTCAGAATCCCCCCCCCCCTCCCCCCTCCCCGTTCTTGATCACTAGCTATGATCCGATAACAAACCACATGTAATAATTCTTACAGATACCTTTGAACACATCAGCACAAACATACCATGTGCTTTTCAGCCAGTAGTTGGAGGAAAAGACATATCAGCTGCAGCCGACCGCGTAGCACTGACTTTCGATTTTGACCGATCCCTGCACTTTGTCACAACCTTGTGCAACTAGTCCATACTTCTTCGGAATTCCTTCTTGAGAGTCTACGGAACAGGAGACTCAATCCTCGTGGCTATGACCCCTCAAGTCTAACTTGCTGTTCTTCCTGCGATTTTGAGCGCGAACGCTAACTCAAAGGCGCAAAGAACGAAGTTAGTGGTATTGTCAGTCTTCGTGAGCCCTCCAGCATTGCACTAGACCCAGCCAGTAACCTTTGTTCAAGCGGATTCTTCTCGTCTTGACGCGGTGTGTAAACTTAAACTGCTGCTGTTGGAGTGTGACAAAGTCAAGAAACCCCGGTCCATGCCCCAAAGGCCCGCAGGACTAGCGCCCAACGTGCCTGCGATCACCTGAACGGAACAGCGTCCGTACAGCCGTCGTACTAGTGCATTCGCGCGTCGTTCTCGCCCTCTCGTGCGATGCTTCGCACATCTAATCACTCGAGGACTAATGCTGCAGCGGCCGTGTCGGCTTGACCAATGGCCGATCCATAGGAGAGCGAGCGCAAAAAAGCCGAGAGGATGTCGGCTATAATGTATACAGCAGAGTCCAGCAACGGCAACTGACCTTTGGTTGTGCGTTTTGAAAATTCTTGGCCCTTCACTAGCACATAATAGGTGTATAGCAGTGGCGGATCTGCCAAAGGAGGGGGGGGGGAGGGAGGGGGAGCGAGAACAGCTCGACATGTTTCTTGACGTTTTTCATAAAATAATCAGAAATATTCTTCCAAGTTGCTTTAGTTACTTATTTTAACCATTATTTTTAAAGTAATTACCACCATTTATTCAATATTATAGTCGATGATTTAAAATTTTCTATGTACGTGTATAATATGTATATTTTCCATCCTGCCTTCTAAAGAGCGGTAATCCCACTTTTTCCCAAGTCCTCCCTCCCCCCTCCCTCTCCCCGCCTTCCGCCCACTTTCTGCGTCTATCTCTTGTGTACAATAATGAAACGCGGGGTTTTTCTTCGAAAGAGGGCACGGTCATCCTCTTTGACAAAAATCTGACTCAAATGTGCTTGTACGATAGTCACAAAAAGAATGTTCCTGAGAAATTATGGAATTATTAGCATTCCAAAAGAAATTTCTCCTCTTGAGATTCCCTTCAGATGTTGCCTCCGAATTGTTGCACGAGCCCAGATAAAGCCAGCCAATTATCCCGTAACGTATATTACATTGGCTCAAAAATTCCATTTCTTTCGTTGAACCATCTTGTGCGCCAATGAATAATTTTCCAGAACACTAATGACTTGAACAAATGGCATCTTGAAGGCAATTCCTTGAAGGGAATCGATTCTTTTGCAATCTGCGAGCCTAGTAGCTAACAGAATGCCTAAATGGTTTTCTTCTTGGAATCTGCTAGGGTTTCTGGAAAAAGAATTCTTTCCTTCATGTGCTCTCCCGTTTCAACGTACTTCCTTCACTCCTAGTCATGCCAGGACTGGGATTCACGAAACTATGACCATTCAAAGCAACGATAGTTATTGTGAATGGTCTTCGTATAGACTACGTAATGGTAGGAGACGGTGGCAAAAGTTGGCTTGCTAGCCTGGACTGGGATTCATGATACTCTACCATGCAAACCAGCGATGGCAAGCATGTTTGGTTACCTTATGGACAGCGTGATGTTAGGAGAAGCAGAAGTTCAAAGTTGGTTTGCTGGCCTGGTTTTGCCTGGTTACGCGTTCATGAATCCCAGCCCTGGTTTCGCTTGATTATCCGTTGCCAGCCCAGCAACTCCTACGAGCTAAGAGTGATTGGCTTGGAATTATTTTTTTATTTACCGCGCATGCCCTACACATACAACACGAACAAACAAGCAACTAATCACCAACACAGACAGAAAAACAAAGAGACGAATAAAGCCTACGTACTGCTGGCCCTTATTTGGCTACTTTTATTCCATCATTGTCATCTGCAAATGCACCACTTCAATCATCTGGGTACATCCAGTGCCCTATTTCTACTCAGAAGAACTCATCGTGAGAGATAGCCTCGGATTACATGACAAAAGTTGCTTTTTACTTCATCTATTACAAACAAATTGTCAAAGCAAAAAATATCATCACAGTGAAGGTCAATACGTATTCTCTCTGCTGGTTATATGTATGACGATAAATTCATCTCTTTTCTTTTCAATTTAGGAAACTTACAACATAGCAAACTGTATTTCAGAGACCTTGCAGAAAATATATCGCCACGATTAAATGCAACGTGCATAGAAATTTAAGTTCAGGAAATTTCACCCATAAGCGATGCAGAGAATGTAATACAGGGAGAGGGCATTAATTATTGTATCGAGTTGGGGAATAAGTTCGTGCGGTTTTTCATGAGGACAGAAACAACTATTTTCCAAAAACCGTGTCAACCACAATGAATGGGTTTTGTAGCTCTTTTTCTTCTCTATCAATGCTGCTAGGGATATGGCTCTGTCTCAGCTGCATGCTTACGAAAATTTGCGTTGTCTGAGACTACTCAATTTGTAGTTCGCCACCGAAAGCTTTGCATCAAACTTCACGAAATGCACTAGGAACTTGATAAATTATGTGGTATATGACTCCTCCAGGCCACTAGAGAAGGCGATAGTGGAAATGCCCACATGCGAGTCTTTTGGTAGTCGCTTTGGTCAAATTTTGCTCAGAAAAGTCAAGCACGCTCAATGTGAGCAATTACTTCACCTTGAGCAATTCAGGGTTTTGCACGGAATATGTTGGACAAACTTGCGTGTTGTTGAGAATTAGCATCAGTGCTGATTCTTCCTTACATGTGGAGCGACCCCAGGGGGATAATTGTCTCCATGTTCCACAAACGGGGTGTCCCGAGCGAGGGGCAACCTCGAGACAAAAATTGCTCCGTACCAAAATGGCAGACCACTCCTGTGCTGTCGCTCCAGTAGTAAAAGTTTCTCTTTGAGAGCCGTTTTTATCCCTATCCACTTGAGCCACATCTGATTCACGATTGAAGTCGAACGGTAGTTGATGGCGGAGTGGTTCAATCTTGTCGAATTTGAGGGTCTCTTTCCATGCGATATAAAAGGAAGTGGAATGGGGATTGGAAATCAGTGTTGTGACTTTGGTAAAGAACAAAGCAAGAGCTACAAAATAGTCTATGACATGCATTCAATGGGAGTCCAAATCACCGTGAAAGATTGAATTGAAAAAAGCCACAGGAACTTATTCCCCAACCCAACAGAAAGTTTGTCCAATTATTTCTCCGCCAGAATCCTCTGCTCTGGCATGCTCTCCCCTCTGCTGAATAAAAAAAGGTCCAATGTATTGCCGAGGTAAGACAGGGGTTTGCAGTGGGCATTCGCTTCAGAAACGTTAATCTTGAATCATCAATTTTTAAGGCATGCAGGCAATTCAACGATTTCAACTGCAAAGTTCACAAATTCTTCAAGCAGGGCTTCATTGCTTGGATGATTCTCGCAGCGTAGGAGGCCCCTTTCCAGTGATGACTGCACTTTTCTACAAAAACGGATCATAGCAACCGCTAAAGAGAAGAGAAATTCCACAGAACTCCTCCCTTGCATCCAATTCCCACCAAATTGCTATTGAGCCAATGTGAACTGAGAACAACGCTTGAAAAAAATTGCTACCTAATGGCTACCGATGTCCCAAGATAGGCTCGAAAGGTTGGTTTTCTCAAACATTAATTTCTGGTGTAGCATCCTGTGCTGCCTGCTAATAACTATCTTACGCGGATCGAAATTTGTTTTCGATCATTTGCTTTTTCGTGTTTATAATTCCATGACTTTATGAAGTTAAATTCATGATAACCAAATGAATCAACGATGGTTAACCGGATTGGTTATCGTATAACCTACGAACTAGTAGGAGACGCATGATGCAGAAGTTGGTTTGTTAGCCTGGTTTCATTAGTTATGCGTTCATAAATCCTAGGCCTGACGTCGGTGCTAATCTACCGCAATATCTAAGACCAACTGCATCACCAACTCGCTAGGGCGCTGTCAAATCACTCAATTTAAGAGGGACTCTGATAAGATTATACAGGTGTGCTTTGCTAAGGAAGAAATGTTGTTTTCAGTCCATGATACAGCTGAGTCACAATCTGCCCATTCTCATTTTCCTTTATGTCACACATTTTTTAGGGTGTTCTGCTTCAGTGACAGTTTTTTTTTTCGCCTCGGGAAGTAGAAAGATTCGCCAGCCAGTTACGGTAGAGGTGGGTGTCATAGCGTTATTTTCTACATATTTATGCATGCTCTTTTTGTTATGTTCTATCACCACTTACCGAAACGAATAAAGGAAATGAGGAAAAAAACTGAGTGTAAAAAACTGCAGTTCAAAATGACAAGTGATATCTAATGAACTCATAGTGAAATTCATTGGCAAACCTACTAGAAATGGTTGGGAAATGAGGAGCTGCGGAAAAACAGTGGTCTGATTTAAGCACATATCGGTCAGAGAACAGGGGTATCGATCGCTATGTAAAGTGAACCATTGGTGAAACACAGTGAGACTATTCGCCGGTAAAAATTGATAATACAGCATCTTTGCAACTAGTCAGCGCCAGTTCTTACATGCAGAGCCCCCATTCAGCTCGAAATTCATAGCTCTCCTCAGCTCATCCATGAATTCATCCACACTCTCAGGAATATTGTGTTATAGCTTCTTTAGCGGGTGAACGAAATCGCGATCGAAAAATTGGTGATCATGGAACGACCGGGAACCTTCGTGGTCGGTTAACGGATTGCCCCAATTGCAGTCGGAGGGAGAATAGACCGCATCCTTTCCGCTCACGAGGGTTTGTGCACAATGTACCCATTCCATGGACCAGCTGTAGGAGCCAGGAAATTTTCATAATCAGTATATCACATTGTTCATAGCAGAAGCTCGGCATTGATTTTGGATTCACAGCAATCCAATATGCAAGACTCGATGTGAAAACGGTTACTTAGCATTTTAATACAATTGAATACAATTATCGCTTTTTGAGAGAAGGCCCATAAGGAACTGCATAACTGAAACCTCTTTTTCTGTTTGATGATACAGAGCATGTTCTCAATAAAACAAAGTGAAGGAACGACCAAAAGAAACTGAATTTCGATGCTAGTTCGCACCACTGACCGGAGGTAGGGTCGATAATCGGAGAAATGCCTGGAGATGCTGATAAGAACATGGTGGCGTCAGCACATAACAATGGAAACAAAGCGACCGATGACGAGTCCTTCTGGCCAAACGTCGGAAAGAAAGGCCAAATGTCAATGCGTCAGGGGGAGAGCAATTGCATCGCTAATTTTTCACTGCTTCCGTGGTGCCTCCTGATTTGAGGCCGGTGAGTTTTAAAAGCGTCAACACATGCAGTGTTTGATCGTTATGCTCATCTCTTTCTCCTTGCTTACCTTCTCCTTCTGCTCCATGTTTTTTTTCACATGAAAACTGGGAAGCAGCATCTCACTCGGCATTCCATAACGATGTTGAGCTGATGAGCTGAGAAGCTGCATCATAATCCACGGGTAGGTTCGCTTCCTCCAAATGGGACACTTCCCTTGATGACGCATAGAGCAGCTCCAAGTCAGCCTTTTCTGAGATACCAGATCGCTCATCAGCTGAAATGCAAACCACAGAACTATACGTACCCGCTTCATCTACTAGGTGATCAGTTTGCTATGTACTCGTACGTACACAGAGGTACTCGTACGTACACAGAGCACGTCATAAATATTGACGCAACACACGGGAAAAATCTTCCGTATGCATATACAAGATGAAGGCCATCTCTCACCCAACATAAAAAAATTGCTCGGAGTAAGCGCCCTCGTTGTGAAATCAACCACGAAAACACCAAGGGAACCTACTGTCGGTGCTCCGCAGGAAGTGCACGCAGATTTTTGTTCCATGTCAGAAAAGGACAACTTTCAGGGACTAGATACTCCCTTGAGGAGTAGAGCGGTTCTTATCTCCAGCGCTCTATGGAGTATATGTACTCATTTGAGCAAATCTACAGCGGAGGTCACATATTTAGCACACCCAAAATTAATTTTGGACGACAGAATTTTTTGCATTTCTCAGCCCTATAATGAGCAATCAAAACAAAGTTCGAGTATGTGGAGAGGCACTCTGGAGGCTTCCTTCCTGTTGCTTACCGCGGGCCTAGAGTCGGTTCAAACTGGATTAAAGGATAATAGTTCAATTTCGTCGGTTTTCTTAAATTCTGTGTGAGCTTTCTGTATTTCGCCATGGAAGGAAACGGAGTGGTGATTCAGATTAAGCATCTTTCCCGCCAACATTTCCCTGTGAACGCTTTTACCGGACTCTACGTACCGGCTGGAGCCAGAGATAGAAACAAACCGTCAAATTCGTCAAAAATTTAATTTTAATGAATCTTGTTCATAAAGCAAGCCTCGTAATTTTCCCGTATCTGATGGACTGTTGGCAGCACAAACCGAAAAAAAAAACTGAAAATGCACGGTCTATCCTTGGAATCACAGTGAATCCTTTTTTCACCATTTTTTACTCCTGTTGACAATTTTCGCTCTCCCCTTAGGTGAGAAACTGCTCATCGGAACTACTATAGCAGAACACGCATTCATATCGAGAATAAAGTCACATTTTACCCAGATCCAGTAAAGTGATCTAAGAGAGAAGCGGAAATATTTCCAAAAGCACTGTATTTGAGCTCTAAATGCGTAGAATGCGTGCAATTCCATCCAGAAGCACTTCCCTGAGCAACAAAGTTGAGGCAAGAAGGAGAACACCATGCCTAATCACATTCTGGAATGTTGTCCTAATAGCTCATGAGATAAAGATTTTGTAATTTCATCAGTTGATCGCCCAAAATTGGCGCGGCCGCCACTGTATGTAGTCTCGTACGCAGAAATGCTTCTGGGGGTGTTACATACCATTTCTTTTTCTCCTCATTTCTCAATCCAATAATTTTCTAAATAGCACGGAAAGAAGTCATGCAAAATTTAGCAGCTCAAGCCCTGTGCAATATGTAGATGGCCATGGTACGAAGTCGTCGCCAGCGATCAATTTGAAGGGCTTCTATGTGGCCCAAACATAAACATGCTGGGTCAGGACCCATGAACGCATAATCGAATAGTGAGGGATAGTCATCGTTATTTAAGTTGCTTAGGCGTTTCATGAGTCCCAGCCGTGGATTTCACCATATGACCCTCCTGTTGGAGGGCTAAGCACAATGCATGCCGATGTGAAACATGTGGGCGTCCACCCCAACAAGAGAAACGATAGGGCGAAATACCGTTAAAAGATCAGAAAAGCGGACCCCGCCACCAAACGGGGCCAAGGGCTGAGGAAGAAGAAGACGACGAAGAAGAAGAAACCATTTTTTGACATCACAACGCAGCAGCGCCTGCTCCATTACATAACTTTGTGCTCCGCACAGGCAGTTCATAACACATAATTTTTATTAGACTAGAACATCTCATGAGGAACAAGCGAAATTACATAAATTATCTCTCTTGCAACAGAGATTTTATTATAGTCACAAAATGAGGCTATTTAATAATTAATTACACAATGAGCAAGCGTCAATATTAGTGAAATTGAATGTGAGCTGTACACTCGTCACAAGAATAGAGGCGTTGAGCTTTTTTTGAGAACTAGGAAGTCGGTTGGCTCGCCGTAGTTGGATAAACGTAAGAGAAGGGCCCTATTCCTCCTCATCTACTCATTTTGTACCCTCTCGTTGTTCCGAACTCGTGACGTGAAACGACGCACCAGCGCGGTCGACGTGACTGGAGCGGTGCGGGAGCTGCAATAATATGCTGATTAACTCCAGGACCATGGAATTTGTGACGAGCTAGTAATCTTACACTAATGCCGAAGACTCAGTGGCGATTCCGGACGAAGTAGCTTTTCTCACCGTAGTTACCATATCACTTGCCAGAAGATCTTCAAGTTTTGAAAGTAGCTCTCTGAAAAACCCTGCATTAGGCTCTGCTTCAAACTGAAAAGAAAAAGAAATGAATGCTCCCGTACAATATTTAGCAAAATTGCAACCTGTCATTATGATTATCTTATCTAAAGGCCTCTGATTTCTATTATATATTTAGCAGTATTTATTATTTTCCTGTAACGTACGGCACGCCAACTTTGCGCTATACAGGGGGGGGGGAGTTGTTGTACAATATTTACTGGCCTATTTCTCTGCAGTAGTGACATGTTTTGCACCGTACTAGACCACTCTTGATAGAGCTAGATTTGTTCTATTTCCCGACTACAAACATGCTCTGAAAATTGCGATACGATATAAAAAACATTTCTTGGAAACTTTTACTGCAGGTACTGGCAAGTGCACAGATTCAGCCCACAATCTCCGAACGAAACGGCTACAAAAGCAGTATTCGACAACGGGTTTGGGTGAGATAAAAACTCGCTTCGTGTTCTTGAGGTCGATAGCTAGATGTAGGTACAAAATCTACTTGGGAGCGTGTTGATAAGTGTAGAGAGCGAGGCTGTTCCAAAAGTTGCTTGGATGAGAAAAGCAAGCCATTGGTCCCGAGGAGAACTGTTGGCCAATATCCGGGTTTATTGATGAAGCTCAATAACCATTTTGTAGCATTTTTACCCTAGTTTTCAGATCACATCAAGTCCCTGGTTGCGCTCTGTCCCCTTGGTAAAAAGAAAAGCAAGAGTTATTGAATATTGGAAAAGGGGAAGAAAGGCGATATAAAAAGAACCGAACTGGTGTCCTGGTACGAAATTGAAACCAAAAGCAATCAAAAGGAACAAATCCATGGCAAAAAATCTATCCACTCACGGTGACATTCGTCCGTTCAGCTGTGCACCGAGTCGTTTCAGGAGCTTCGCTCGAGGATCAGCATTGTCCGAAGACTGAGAATCGAGCGGTCCAGTCGACACCTTCACCTCGTGAACTACAGCTGGTAGTGTGGTGGTCTCCACGCCTAAACAGTCTGCAGGGTAATGACCAAAACAGGTAACCTAGCAGGGAATTGACAAGTCTAAAGCACACATGTACATATTACATTACGCAAATATGCAGTAATACGGACGCCTGTGTAATTGAATACTTTGGCGTGGAATTTTTTTTAGAATTTCAGAAAGATCACAGTAATTGCAGAACCTGCAGATTTTTCTTCAGATGATGACGGTTGAGCGAATAACTGCTTTGAGGCTTCATTTCGAGGACGCACCTTGAAAAACGCAGTTAGAGCGGCTCATTTGAAACAATTGTGAAAGAGATAAATCATAATAATATACGAATTATTATCTGTCCTTTCATGCTGAATATCTACACAAAAGATTGAAAATAGTTGGGAACCACTACTAATTCTACACTTTCTACAACTTCGATTCTACACTTCTCCAACAAGCTGTGGTGAATGGCAGTTGCTTTGCGAGCAATGAGATGAACTCACGTTGTTCTCGACGACCGACAACTCCCTATCTTTTACTTCCGACGCAGGCTTGGTGAGGTAGCGGTTAGGCTTCGATGGTGCGATGGGTCGCCCTCTGGTGGTGGTCTTGACAGGCTGCAAAGATGTGCGTGCTTTCGGAAAGTGATAGACAACCTACAGCTGGGAGAATCAATTTCGCAAGTCTGAGCGTGGAGAGCTCCTCTCAGTTGAATGCATTAGACGCTTGCTTACGAGTATTTTCTGCTCATGGTGGTTTCAATAGACTGGTCGAGCACTAGCCTGATGTACATATGTAATACGTACAAGCTTAGCAGCCGCTTCAGTTAAATTCGCTAAAGGGCTGAATCTTTGGCTCTCACTCGCAATAGTTGACCTTTCCTCCAGAAACTCTGTGGAAAAAGACAATCTTTCCGCCGAGAAAGCCATAAGAAATGAAAGTGAACTTTTTTTTCCAAAATCGCGACATCCCGAGCAGCGACTCCAAAACTATCTGGCTCTGAAAACGTCGCTGTACATAAATAGTTTACTGTCGCATGGGGTTTAGATCTTTTTTATTTTGATAGAATTGATATACTGCCCGAGCTTTTCTCTGAAATGTCACAAAATTTGCTTGGCATAAATCCGTTATATTCCAACGCTCGTCCATGACATTCTTGAAAAAGAGCCAGTTCCGATATCTTGTGAAGAAGGAAAAAATCTACGACGTCGAGTTTGTTTTTATCGAAGAAAATACTTGGAACATATTGCTGCCAGAGAATCCAAGTTGCATGCAGTTGATTAATTTAGTTGAATGTCCCTAGTTTTTTTGGAACTAATCATACACAGAACTGGATTTAGTGCGAATGTTTTCAGGCTAGGATCCCGTTAGTATTCCACATTTCATTGACAACTAGTTTTGCCGTTATAGACGCAGTGTTTAGAAAGCTACGGTGGTCCGGGTCGGCCTGTAAGTTTCCCTTATGAACAGCGATCCTTCTCGAGCACGAAGATAGTTGAGCATTCATGCATACTGTCTGCTTTTCTTTCCATCCTCTCTAGTTCCTGCGCATTTTCCACTGTTCTTTTTCTCTCTAGTGTTTTTCCAACTATCTTCTTCAGTGGAACAAACTCTGCGCGAGTGAAAAAGTCGACACTATGCGGACCGGTGTTTTCCTGTCCGGCTTCATTTTCAGAAGAATCCTCCAATAAACGAAAACGAATTAGGATATAATGCAGTTTAAGTTTAGAAACACTTGCTGTGCTACGAGATTCAATCAAAACCGAGACTTACAGGAGCTGTAGTTCGAGGACTCGGCTTCGTTGTAGGACGAACAGTGGTTGTAACCAACTCAACTTCTGCCCGCGTTGTGGTCTGTAGCGGAAATTAGATAAAATCGAGCTTCATTAACCAACAGAAAGGCTCTCAAAAATTGGCAACACCTCAACTACTGGTTTCACTCGCTTGCTGAATGTTCCTGAAGATGCTGAGGGAGTTTTCGAAGGAGCGACCCGAGGAGGCGCTCGTGGAGTTGGTGGAGCAGTTACCCTGAAAGAATGCTCAAGCTCTTTTGAGTACAGTTTGTGCTAAATATTAGCCCAGAGATTGGTCGAAGGTGTGTGGAGAAATAATCACAGAACGAAATTGATCACCTTGTTGGAGGTGGTGGTGGCACGGTCATAGCAAGCATGGGAAGCATAGGGAAGGATGGCTTCTCTTCGTCTGCCGGTGTCTCCTCTTCGTAGTCGGCTGAATAGTCGTTGCGATCCTGGGGCGCCACAGGGTTCGGGTTAGACGAAAATGAGCTCAAAACACAAAAAAGGTCATGAGTTGCTCAAGGGATACGAAAGACAGCAGGGGGAGCATCTCTTGAGTTGTACAGTGCCCATAGCTTATAGCAGACAAACTGTACTTGATCCGCTGTTCTTATATGGAAAAACTTGTACGTTCTTATAATTATACTTAGAAATACGGCAGAAAACTGTGAAACTTGGTGTAAAATGCGGTCCAGAATTGGAAAGAGACATGAGGAGGCAGTGTTGTCTTGCAACATTTAATGTCGGAGTCAGCGTCTCAACTTTAAGCGAAATGTGCTAATGGGTCAAGCACAAAAACCAGATGAGGCATTGTTCTTAAATAGTAGTGCAACGAATAATATTGTAAATAAATCTCAAAACCATCTTACATGGAGGACTCAGCAGCGGCATGGCCTGCTCCAACCCCCATTTCGCAGTAGAGTTCATCCGACTCGTCACGACATTGTGGAATACCATCGCATACCGAAAAAGTTTTTGTTGGAAAGACAGCTCAAAACCTCGTCACCACAGCGTACCTGCACCATCGGTATTTTTTCCAAGAGTGATTGACAAGTGAATTCGCGATCACGAGGGTTTTTCCTGAAAAATAGGATGACGCAAGATTTACACGCCTCTTTTAGCGTAGGGTGTGCTTTCACGAAAAAGGAGTTGAATGCAACTGAAGGCATGTACTGCTTCAAAAATATTTACAGATAATATTTATGCGGACGATTTAGCTGGAATCTGCAGCTCCTTCTGTTTCTCGTTTGTATCACTGGTAGCTTATTCCCTCAAGCTGTTTGTACGTAACTCCCCAAAACGATTAAATGCTGAACGCTTCTAGTACTGAAATTATAAGCATTGGAGTAAAACTTATCGTTCGTCGCGAAGGTTCACATCACTTGAGTGCAAAATACTGTTGAGTTCTTGCTTAGGAAAAAAAGGAAACGAGAATGCCTCATTTAAGAATATCTCATCCTAATGGTGGGAAAATTTAAAACAACAAATATGGAAAATGGTACACGTTCAGTGTGTGCTTGGAAACTGACATTGCACTTATTCCTTATGCCGAGATACCATAAACTGGCAGCAGAGACTCACTTGCATAGCATTTCATCCTCGCCATGGGGACAGTGCCGTTGTCCATCGCATCGTTCCTCGCTGGGAATGCATTCACCACTTTTGGAGCAGTGGAACAGACCATTTCCACACACTGCAAAAATACCTCTCATTTACCTTACAGGCAATTCTATATAGATTTTCCGCGAAAAAAAAAGAACCAAACAAATACGTCTCCGGGAATTTTGCGCGAATGTGTGTTCAGTCACCATTCCAATAATATGGTTCACACAGCAGAAAAACTCTTTTACAACTAAGTACAATACTGCTCACGGGATGCCGAAAACCAACGTTCGCTCCGCGGAGTCACCGCCGCTCACCGTCGCTTTACCATAACTTCTTTAGAACTTTTCCAGTTAAGGCGATTTGGTCACCATCCGATAAGTCTTGAGGAGACATTTCGAGTGACACACTGAATGTCGGAGTACACTTTCCGTTTACCTGTTTCTTCCGAGTAATCGATATATCGATCGGTAGCGCGTAGTGGATCGGGTCACCAGTATAGGAAAGATACGCAATCAAAGGGATTTCAAGCTCAAATTTGATTGTTTCAACTGGATTGAGGCGAAAGTTTTCAAAATTGAGCATCCAGGAGCAGAACTAGGCAATATCCACGCAGTTCCGTAGATAGAGAATTGATGACGGAGTAGCTGTTAGGCCATGCTATTGCAGCAGATCTAGCAGAGTTGAGTGAGAAAGAATTTCCGACCCAAGAGAAATCTTCGTCAACTTCACTTTCTGCAAGTGAGGGTGCTGTAAGTGTACTTATCCCGATGTTACGCTCGCCCAAAATACATAAATTTGTTGTGCTTTGTGGAAACCTCGATGTTGAGGGAGCTGCAGGTCGCTCGTGAGAGAATTTGCCCATCTCCTAAGGAAGAAACTTTAACAAGCACCATGAGTACTTTCAAAAAATGCAGTGGAGGTAGCTCTAGCTCCCCTCTCCTGGACTGTACTAATTTTCGGCTGAAAACTTAGCGGCATTCCTACAACTCTCTGTACCAGCATTAGGAAAGTGTTGGGACAATGGGTACCTATGTGCCTGGAAGACTTCGTGAACGGTGACATCCTGCGCCAACACCGGAGGTTTTTGAGAAGTTCACTTTTTTTGCACTAGTGGCTGCGACAAAGCTTCCCATGAAGGCCCTAAGGGTGAGAGTATGGCGCATTTGTGGTGACTCCCAGCTTCGATTCCTACCCAAGGAAGTCTTTTGGCAAAATATTCGATTTGATGAAAGGAGTCCTTATCTTGGCAAGCTCTCAGATACAGCAGTGACTCTCACTGGTCTACACATCTCCTGATGCTAGCGTCCGAAAACCGTATGAGGTATGTAGGAATGTTGCTTCTTCGAAAAGGCTGCTCGCACCTTGGACGACGTGGTATTGTTTTCACTGAAAGCGGCCACGACTCTGTTTGCGGTCTTCTTCGACTGCAAACATTGTCTTTTTCGTTCGAGGTGAAAATGTTCCTTTAGTGCCGATGACCACCACGTTTCAAAACTCGATAATCAGGTGAATAATTGAGGGGTGCCACTTTCAAGTAACGGTCGTCAACGTTCGAAAACCAAAGCATAAGTTAAGATGCACAAGGAAACTGTAACACAATGAGAAACAAGAGAATTTCGCAACTTTTGGAGATATGGCTTTTGATCACGTAGGAGGGTTATGTTAGGAAAAAGAAAAAAAGGATTGATCAAATAACCACTTGCTTTGTACAGCAATGAAAAACCCTTAACCTTCAGAAATCAGAAAATTTGAATATTCACGGTGGTTCTTCTTATGGCATTGGCAGCTACATATCAGTCTATGTATAATGAAACAAATGACACCACGTTGAGTTCTGGAGTGACAACCCAGAAGAAAAAATAACTAAGGATATAAGAACAGTGAGTACGTTCCAGAACATCCATAAAAGGAGAAGAACACCACGGAGAGAAATTAGAGGAGTAATTGGTGAGGAGAGTGATACTAAACATGTTTGTCATTGCACAACGAACTATCATAGGACGTATGTGAATTTCAATATTCGTCCTCAAATAAGATAAAAATTCGTAAGTTCAGAACAGAAAGGACAATACAACCCTGGAGGAAAAATGCTGGCCTATTATATAAAAGCCCCTATTCAATACTCCACTTCCCTTCCAGTCGGTTCTAAAACTGTTAATTGTGTAAATGAATAATTCGGTTCTCATGCGGCCCTGAGCATAATATTTAGGAAATTTATGCTCATCACCTATTTTCCTCAAGACAAGCTAAGGGAACTCAAGAGCTGCTCGTTATTCTGTCTATTACGCTCCAGAAAATTGAAATTCTCGGAGTGTCTTGCTTATGAGATACGCAATCATCTCAGATTATCCCGCAAGAATGACGAAAACTCAGTCTGCACCTAGGGCGGAGCCCGTGGAAGTCCTTCGAGAGCCTGCGAACGAACCCTACCCAAAATGAACAACTTAGACCAAAAACTGACGCAGTTGTGAGAAAAACTGCCTGAGGAACGGAGACAAATGAAGAGAGACAACTTAATTATTCTTGACCATGACCATGTTTCCCTCAAATAGCAGGTTTGTGAAATTTTCATGGAATTCAAATAATCTAGCTATGGGGCTTTCCATGGAACTTGAAAATGTCATCTTCTCGATCCCTGGCAGCTTTGTGAAAAAAAAATTTAATGGAAGAAATCTGGGCTGACCAAGAAGCTGATGCTGCTGATGATTCACGATTCCGGAGATTGGGAGAAAACACTGACTTCAGACATGCATATTGCGCTGAACAACTAGTCCACACTGATGTGAAAACGTCAATGTTGTGGTCGTCATTTCGAGACGTGTGAGATTCATGACACATTAAATACTTTCTGAGACAGCTATGTAGGAAAGCCCGAACTGATGGGAGGGATGGGTTGCTTGAGAGCATGAGAGCAAGTATCTTAGCAAGAACTCAAATGCCATGATATCTGTAATGCTTAAGAGAGAAAGGGAAGCGGAAAAGGATCTTAATGCGGATTTCGACAAGGCAGTGTTCTCTCTACTTCTGTAATTCTACCTGAAGGTAGGAAAATCAGCGTTTCTGACACAATCTTTTTGTATCCATCACGAGGATTGACAGTAGTGGAAACTTTTCGATAGATACGTGGTTTTAATATAGGAGGCACCACCTTCAGAATAGGTGCTCGGCTAGCTTTTCTTGGTTCAATTTCTCAGTACCTGTGAAACCCGATATCCATCAACATCTCAAGCATGAAGATTACTAGTGAGTGATAGCGCTGGTGACTTCCTTTGTAGGAGCTCACCACCGTTATCTATTGGTCTACCTATCCATGACAATTACCCTGTGTTTCATCCACGTCCAGGAACGAGAAATGAATAATTCCCAGAAGTGCCCTGTTGTGTTCTATTGTGCCGGCGCTCTTTGATGCGCAATCCACGACTCACCGTCGCAGTCCATCTCGTCTGTCCCGTCACTGCATTCGGCGATCCCGTTGCAGCGACGATTCGCGTCGATGCACTGCTCGGAGACAATGCAAGCGAACTCATCCGCGGTACAGAGCGCTGAAAAAGCGGAATTAAGGAGATCAGTGCGGTACGAGTTTTTTCTCCGCAGTGATCGGCTCTGCTTCCTCCCGAATGCACCGTCCGAGCAAGATCGCCTTTTTACAGATGAATCAGAAGCAAAACACACGGCAGTTCTGCTCGTCTTCCTCCAGTGCACAGTCGTAGTGGCCGTCGCACCTCTGCGACAGTGGAACGCACTGTTCCGACAGCGAGCAGTGGAACGACGTCGAGTTGCAAGTAGCGGGAGCTGAACAGCAATTAACAGACAAACAAGACACAACTTAGCGTTTGTTAGTTAATAATGTGAGAAATCTGCAACTGCTAAGATGAAGCCAAATTCTGTACTGATATTGTGGAAAACGGCTAGGCATGGATTATGTGGTTCAATTCGTCACCAGTATTGCCTTGGGCTCACTGTGTTTCTGAACGGAAAGCTGATCATTTCTTTACCTAGTACATCGCGATCATCGAGCAGAAGTACAGTGGGGAGATCTTCTGCCTACTATACCTACTACATATACGAACTTCAACCTGAGCGCCCTACTTAAATAAAATTGCTACTCGGACGCTATACTGGTACATGTGCTGGTATGAGAAATCTAAACTTCTTAAGATTAGGTCTTCGGCCTACTATGCGAACTTCAAATATCTTTACGCAACGTACGAGAAATCTGCAATTCTTAAGAGGAAGACAAATGCCATAAGAAATCTTGTAGGAAACCGCAAGGCATGGAATATGTATGTGGTTAGATTCTTCACCGGCATAGCCTTGGACTCATTGTGTTTCCAGGGGGCAAGAAAAGCGTCTGGGTGCGAATGTAAAATTTCAGGATAGATTTCTCTGGAGTGCCCCAAGACGTTAATAATGAGCAGAAGTAAGGATATGCCTCATCCCATCATGTAGATGGCAGTAAATTTATGGAGAATTTTGCTTTCATCGCGATTTGCAACCTTTTTTTAAATGCTCGACTGGTACTACTTGGCTATGATTGCAAAAACTGCGATTCTGCCGCAGAGCAATTCTAACATACACTTACAATTTTTTACATTTTTGCTGCTTTTTGTGCAAGAAGTATAGTTGTGCATACTTTTTTATTTCAACAATTCCGCAGATTGTATTCCCTACTATCCTGACTATCCTGATATTCAAACAAAAGTGGTTTCTAGTGGCTATACACACTTGATCGAACGATAAAAACTGATGGAGAAACAAACTAGTTTGAAAATCGAAGAGAACGTTTCTGACAACCTATCACTTCTCATTCTTGTAACATTCAGTCTTAGTCTAGTAGTTTTCATGGGAAGACTGGATTGCCACAGAAAAGTGAATGAACTGAGATCCGTCGTACTGGTATACCAGAACAAGAGCGCCAGAAACGAAGTCGTTGCAACTATACTTGGAAGCGTAATTCTGTTGAATTGATGAACAACTTAGGAAGCAATTTGAGCATTCAGATATTCAGAAATGAGAAGGCTTTGAGGCTTTCCTTGTCCTTCACACAACAAAGATTGGTGTCTAATGTAAGAACATTTGAATTTTCGATTGATTTGGAATATTCAATTTCCGGAACACAAAAAATTCGATTTTAAATAAATGCAGAGTTTAAGGGTTCCAACATCAAGAGCCAATATAGTGCTTTATGAACGGCAAGAAGAGCCTTAGAGTTTGAATTGTTTCCTGGATTGTTAATTAACGTAACAAAATTATTTGGTTGCTATTCAGTCCCAAGTATATGTAGTTGCGACTACACACTGGTAGCGATTGAGTGGTACTCCTGAGGCCTCAAAATAATAGCAAGCAATGACCTAAGTCCTAATCGGAAGCATAGAAGGTTTCATTTCCTACCTCCTCCTCTAATTCCACAGCTCTTCACATTGTAGTCGTAGTTGCAATTCTGCGTCCCGAGCACGTCGTAGACGAGACCTGGAAAGAGGGTAAAATAAGGCGAAATTCACATTTAAACAAGTGGTCCTTCCATCATGGCAGACTTAGGGTTACGAAGCTTATTCTACCAAGGTAAAATCACCAGAATCAATATAACTGGGATTTCTCTTGAAACCCTAGAGGAGCGGATTCATGTTCTCATGCTGAGTTTCAAAGACAATATTTCGAATAAATTCCAGGTGATGAGAAAAGGAGTTTTCGAACACTTAGCATGACAGAAAATCTCAAGGGTTCGGTTTGTGCAGGTCGGGATCCTGTTTTTGGCTGCAAGAGGCTCACCCGTTTTGCAGTGCTTCCTGTACGTTCGGAATCCGTCGCTTTGCCATCGACAGTGGTAGAATTCGGCGCTGCATTCATAGCCAAGGAACTGCCCCAGAGTTGCTCTAATGAGCCCGGCTTCTCCCATCACAACACTACAATAAGTGAAGTAGTTCTGCTCACGCTTCAAAATCGACTCCAGCGCCAACCTATCATTGCAGTAATTCGGCGATACCGGTTCAAGTGAACTGACATCCAGAAGATCGATAGCTGCCCCGGAGATGACTCCAAAAAGGGTCGGTATGATTACCAAATACATTCTAGAGGAGGATGACGAGGAAGAACAGGATTAAGAATCGCCGAAGGGCGTGTCGGGGCGGAGCCGAGGTGACAATGGGTGACAGCACAAAGGTGGCCAGAACAAGAATTTCTGGGCGCAAAAATGCTCCGTGAATCGACGAGCCGGAATGGGCGGGCTCGGGATCCACCGGAATTACGAGCGCAAATCCAGATTTCCAGATACTGTAGTGGAAGAGTCCCACCCTATAATAGGGAGGAGAACCAATTCAGCAAGCAATTGTCAATATTTCTGTAACCATAGCAGCTTCACAATTCACAGTGAACACCTCTGTTCTGGTCCAAGTTGCACTTCCTCGAGGGTCAGCCGGAGTTTGGTTGTCGTGCCTCTTCTCGGCCCGCGTGTTCGCGCCTTCTCGCAGCTGTGCGAGCGCATGTCCTCAAAGAGCACAAACACAGCGCAGGCCAACAACAATTTTCCTTTCCCATGGTGGAGGCAAAAACGCGGCGTCTTCTGCTGGTCGCAGGGGTGGTCACTCGCGATTCAGGTTAGGAGGTAATTAATTGTACATAGACAGTAATGTTGGTTTGTAGAGTTCAGAGCGCTCCAAGAGATTCTGATGGCAAGCGCTCAAAACCGCTTGGAACTCCGGTACCACTAACATGCCAATCACGCCGAGCTAGCAGAAATCTGGAAAATCTTGGATCGAATTAGTACTTGCTGGGATGGTCGTCGTTGGTTTGGGGTCCGTGGACCTCTTTGTTTGGAGTCGATTAGGTCGCGAGTTGTTTGCTCGCTCTGCGAAGTGTGAACTCACCCCAAAGGAGAATCAAGTACACTTGTCAGGAATGGTTTTGCAATGTGGACAAGCTGGATGACGGCATGCGGATGTTGGTTTTCATTTATCAACGGCTCTGCTACTTTGAACTTGCATTTAACAGCTTGCGCAATCTCGGCTGGATTTCTGAGAAGAGAGGGACCAATGAAAATTGGACCTCTTGAAGGGACAACTGTTTGGAATTTCTCAATACTGCGAATACAGCAAGGTCACTCTCGGTGTAATACTACCACTTCACTCGGATGGATTTCGCAAAAAGCAATGGTGTTTGGAATTGCATTCACAATTACAATTAAATAAATAAATTAATTTAATTAAATAAATAGAGGGGCACTTACAGCGGAAATTCTCGTCATTTCTTTTGCTCACTGTGAAACCGTTGAAAGCTGCCACACCTCTGTCAGTTGTTGTTTGTTTAGAGATATGGATGACTATTTGTTAATTCTGGCGAAATCCGTGTACAAAAAGGAGCAAACCTGAGTGATCACCACTTGTATGTAATGGTAATCACTCACTAGGTAGTTGTTCTTGTAGAACAGGAGCTGATCTTGTAGAGGGGGAGTTTGAAGTGCATAAAGATATAAAGATTCAGTGCATGGCTAGCTGATGGTGGTCCTCCAAACATCTGCTCCTCAAAAAGGCTCTGAAGAAGTGTAAAAGGCCGAAACTTTAGCCGAATAAAGTCTGTATACCAATCTTGGTGAAGGCTCTAACGAAACTGCCAAGGTAACTTGTAGTATAATTTACATACCGAGTATAAAAGTCTTCGAAATGCGCAAAGTAGCTCAACACATGGTAGGATACGTTTGAAGACAAGCACTATCTCGCATTACAACATTTAAAAGCAGTGTCCACGCTACGGTTTCGATTTCTCAATTTTTGCAACCTTTGCTACATCGCTGGTTGCATCTGTATAGGTTTTGCACAAATTAACCCCAAAATCTGATTGTGAACTAATCCGATGGCTGGAAGTTATAGTGTGGATTTCACTGGAGCCGATTCGTGCGCATTGTCACCAGAAAGACTCACCCGTCGTGCTAAACATTCCTGAAAACCCCTTCCCACGTCTCACCCTCACTTGCTCGGCATGGAGTAATAGTTCGTTCATTACGCAAAAAGTGGTCCATGTCATCTTCACTGCGGCAAAAATGGCTGTCCTTCTCTCATGGAAAAAGAACTGAGATTTAGCTTGATCCTTCTGATGATAAAAGACATTTGTTCCTCAGTGATTATGTGGGCCAGGATTCACGAAACGTTAACCACACAAATCAACGACGGTTAGTGTGATTGGTTATTCTATGGACAACGCAGTGTTAGGGGACGCAGACTTTCAGAGTCGATTTGCTAGCCTGGTTACACGTTCACGAATCCCAGTGCTGTCCACCTTTGATCTTGTTCGATTTTTTTCTCTTTTTGGTTTTCTTCTCGGTAGGCGTACACATACAGTGGCTGCCACTTATTTTGAACACCCACCATTTTGGCCGACAGGATTTTTTGCATTTCTCAGCCTTATAATAAGCAACAAAAACGAGGTTCGAGTATCCGTTGAGGGGCTATGGGAGCTTCCTTCCTGTTGCTTATCACCGGCACAGAATCGATTCAAACTGGATTGAAAAAAAAATAAAAGTTCGATTTCGTCCGTTTTCCTGGATTCCGTGTACAGGGAACGTCAATCACGATTGCCACTTCCACGGATTGGCGCGCCGCAACATTCACGCGGGCTGGGAGATGGAGATGTTGAGTGTTGCCTCGTCCGCGCCGCGTGTATGCTGCGGCGCGCCCAGTCCGCGGGAGTGGCAATCGTGATTGACGTTCCCTGTAAAATTTCTGTATCTCACTATGGAAGGAAACCCAGTGGTGAATCATGCTGAGCATATTTCCTTTCAACAGTTCCGTGTGAACGTTTTTACCGGACTCTGAGTTCCGGCTGGAGGCACAGACAGAAACACAATTTCGACGAGAATTTCATTTTAATGAATCTTGCTAGTACAGCAGGTCTCGGAATTTTCCTATGAGTATCTGACTGCCTGTTAGCAGCACAAATCGGAAAAAATCCGCGGCTGGAAATGAATGGCTTGCCCTTGGAATCACCGTGAATCCTTTTTTTCACAATTTTTTACTCCTGTTGACAATTTTCGCTCTCCCCTTAGGTGAGAAACTGCTCATCGGAACTACTATAGCAGAACACGCATTCATATCGAGAACAAAATCACAGTTTACCCAGATTCAGCAAAGTGATCTAAGAGAGAAGCGGAAATATTTCCAAAAGCACTGTATTTCGAGCTCTAAATGTGTAGAATGTGTGCAATTCCATCCAGAAGCATTTCCCGGAGCAACAAAGTTGAAGCAAGAAGGAGAACACTATGCCTTATCACAGTCTCAAATATTGTCCTGATTGCTCTTTCCAATCCTGTGATACAGATTTTATATTTTCAACAGTTGATCGTCCAAAATCGGCAGCGTGCTAAATATGTACTATCTGTTTCAAAAATGAGAGCAATTCAATGTTTTGTCCGTAGCTAGGCAAGACACGTCAAATCCTGGAAATTGAGCGCTGTCAGTAACTGGAAACGTGCCAAAACATGTCTCGCCTATTACAACCGGCGAGACCTACCTCATATTGGAAGCCTGCCAAGTGGCAAGATTTGTGGAACAGACAGTATGTGGCCGCCACTGTAACTGTTGTGGTAATGCCACTCAATCAGCCATCAATTTACGCTCACTCTCGAATCACACATGCGCTCCTATTTTCTTTTCAAGTGGTAATTGAGCAGCTGATTTTCAAAAACTGATTTTTCTTCAGCTGCTTTCCGTCCTGCAATGGAACGAATATAATGGCACGAATAAGACAGAGCCGTGGTTCTCCGCAACGCTTACCGCAACCCCAAATCGCTGTTTCCACCCTGCGTGTCATGGTAGAACGTTATCTTTATTCATCTCTAACATGTTAAACCATGTACTACTCGTTACAGATAACGATGGAGAAGAGTAAGCGTTGTGAAAATTTGCATTCTTCAATCCACAGTACCATACTTTGTCCACGGGCTCCAGCAGAAATGTTGTATGGGGTGGACATGCTGCTGTCCATGGAAACTTACCCGCCGGATATGCGTATCCACTAGTTTCCCTACAGGATACGTTTATCAGATTGATATCCGTTTGATAAACAGTATCTGTTGCATCACCAACTCGTGTTTTCTCTCGCCAATCGACTGCATTTGAACCAAGGAATACATACGTGGACGGATAAATTATACTGGATAACAGAGTGGTCAAGTACCGCTGGATTTCTCTAGTTATTTCTGAGATGTCGATCAAAGATCTGGTTGCTGGATACAACGATACACATAGAGGGAGGGTAAGCATGACGGAAACCGCCACAGTTCAGCACGGACTCACAGTGAGGCGGTACTCAGGCATTCATGGGGGTGATGGGCAGGTAGGACCCCCATCGCTCCGCCCACTTTTTGAGTTGAGGGAGCGTATCTGGACGTCCAAGAAGAGCAGAGCGTGCTGTGCATAACCCCGGTCGTCCCCCCATCCGCCGGAACCCAATAACGCACTCGGGGGACAGCTGCGAGGGCACGTGGGGGGACGTCTTTCAAATGTCGGGGGTAGGTGCTAAACGATTTTGGGTCCACCCCTAGGTACAGTCCTTCTCAAAAAGATAGACGGATTGTGCGTGCGGTTTCTTAGTGTTGCGACTACACCATCGCGGTGGGACCGACTCGACCCTCTCACTTGAAGCATGCTCTCTTCGCATCCCTCGTTCAGGTCCCGCAGCGATGGTGCAGTCGCGCAATCCGTCTATCTTTTTGAGAAGGACTGTACAACTGGGGGTGGACCCATTTCCACCTGCATTCCACCCCCACGAATGTCTGAGCAAAAACGCGTAGGTACATAAATGAGAAGAATTTCTGGCACTGTTCAACTTTACTGGCCCCAAAATCTTCAAAAAAATTTTCTGGCTAAAACCTTGCATAGAAGGGTTATTTGAGGTGCTGAACACGAATATCGTATTCCTTTTGCACCGTAACCCCATTTTGGTAGGGTTACGGTAAGATAACCCAAGATACGGTACCTCATGGAATTCGTTCAAATTTTGCACAAGGGGGTTATTTTAGGTGCTGATCACGAATATCAACATTATTTTGCATGCCACCTTCGTTTTCTCCTTGGGATCGGCATTTTCTCTGAAGTTTCTACCGTACACCTACCGTATCCCTACAAAAATGGGGTTATGGTACAAAATGAATGCGATATTCGTGATCAGCACCCCAAATAACCCCCCTCCCTGGGCAAAATTTGAGAGGATTCTATGAGGTACCGTATCTTGGGTTACCTTACCGTGACCCTATCAAAGTGGGGTTATGGTACAAACGGAATACGATATTCGTGTTCAGCACCTCAAATAACCCTTCTATGCAAGGTTTTAGCCAGAAAATTTTTTTGAAGATTTTGGGGCCAGTAAAGTTGAACAGTGCCAGAAATTCTTCTCATTTATGTACCTACGCGTTTTTGCTCAGACATTCGTGGGGGTGGAATGCAGGTGGAAATGGGTCNCCGAATTTTCCCCCCCCCCCCTATGCAAGGTTTTAGCCAAAAAAATTTTTTTGAAGACTTTGGGGCCAGTAAAGTTGAATAGTGCCGAATTTCTTTACTACTCGGAACTAGTTCGAAATCAGTTTAGGTGCTCGTCGACTTTAATTAGAAACGTGCAATTTTTACGCTACTTTTCTCAAAAATATATTAGGTCAAGTTTTTTATACTGTAGCACCCTGTTTGTGCACTGCGTCACAGCGCGCCAAAGTAGGATATTTGAAAATTGGATAACTCGAATTCGTTTCACACTTTTCATAGGGCTTCTACGTTTTCCGTAACAGCTCGAAATTTGCGTTCCACTGATAATTATCAGTTTTTTTTTGGGATCCTCAAGTATTCAAGTCCGAAGTAGGGCGTCCAAACTTGCGTCTTCTACGCCTTCTGAGCTTGCTTTGCAGTCTTCTCAGTTTTTTAACGTAGAGTGGTCTTAGCACACGGTGCCAGGGATAGTCAGTTTCTTTCATGGTATCTGTCACACTCATTGTTTTCTTCAGTCCAAAACGCCATCTGAATTCCTGAAAAGAATCCAGACCTGACGTTTGTATTACATTTTGAGGCCTTGCTTTTGAAGCTTTCCTCCTCGACGAATAGGTATAATTTACTCGTTTCGTTTTGACGGGAACTTGTTATTACTTTTAACGTGCGAATCATATGTTTTTTAGTGGGAACAATAGCGAGGAAGGAGGGCCGTGCTGGCGTTTGAGTAAACGCCAACATGCACAATACGGACAGGAAGAAATCTTTGGGAGCGAACAGATGGGGTGGTGCTCCCAGCTCGACCATGAAGACTCCCACGAGACCACGATTTACTTTTGGAGGAACCCAAATCAACTCGACTTCTAAAAAGTTTGCATTATTTTCACCACTTTGGCGATTTCTTCAATTGCACCTTTGTTGAAATTTCCATTTCTCGTAAATCTTTAGTGACTATGGAGCTGGCCAACCACGATTCAGTATGGGAACCACTGTTCCTGCCAGTGCACGCCGAGCCTCCTTGTTTCGATCTATTACCAGCAATTTCAAGGTAAATTTTTGTTTTGGTTCTATTCCTTTCGTGTTTTTTTTTTTGTTAAGCAGTTCATCATTACTATTTTTAAAGGTTCTCATGTTGTTATACTTCTTCGCCTTGTTTACCTCACGACCTTTTCAAGTGGGAGATTTTCGCCAAATTTTGCCTGGAAATTTAGGAAAAAATAGTGGAAATTTCTTATAAATTAGCGATATGCGAAGCTCATCGTACTGTACTCTGTTTCTCTACGGTAGATACTAAAGAGACGCTTGAAAGAAAAGGACACTGCACTGTGCGCGGCGGGTGGTAGAGAATCCAGGCAAAATTTACCTATACTCATCCATTGTCTCGTTTGAAACACCCTACACCACCTGGCGGGCGCCCCTATTTTTGTTTTTGAGATGCCATTTCCTCTCCTTTTGCATGGGGCGAACTTCTCTAGGATGTCGATGTCGTCAGTGAATACGTGGGTAGAGTGCTAATGCCATACTAAAATTTACTTGTGTGCCCCTTTAAGGGCAATTTATACTGGATGCGTGCGACTGACGCGCGTGCGTCTATATGATGAAGAATAGGGACTAGTCGCTTGCAAGAATGAGCTTTGAGTTTGAGAATCATGTCCTTGATAGGGGGATTCTGTTGTGAACAGCTTATTCGCTAGGCCTCGCTTCGTGTAATATTCATGCAGTTGTAAGCTTGAAAGAGGAACTGGGCTCAATAATCGACTTTGACTTAAAGGCATTGTGTCACTTCGTTTCGCATGTTGTGAACATCAACAGATCCTTAATCTCCTCACCACGCTGTTTCCAAAAATTTACACAAAGTGTCACAAAAATGACGAAAACCCCATTTTTGGGAGGGTCCAAAGTGCAGTTCACGGACCACCTGGGCGGAGCGGTCCGTGAGTGTGCTGGCTGTCCGCCACGGCTGCAATAATGGCCAACGAGTTTTGACGTGTCTGATCGATAAGATCAACTGCTTCACAGGTCATTGCGGTCAAGCGAACTATTACAAACCCGTTCCGAAAAACGCGTTTGAAGGCCGTTTTATAACATTTTACGTATACCGCCGGAATCAGCGTGGCGAGGATGTTCACAATCTGCTAACATCTCAAAAACGAAAACGAGGTGACACAATGCCTTTAAGATGAAAGATCCAGCTTCTTCAATTTCAATCTTGTGACTTCTGAAGGAGGAGAATCAGGAGACTGCCATGGTCATGAGCATAGGTCCTGGATGGCAATGTCTAATTTAGCATATGTTGAAAATCCATTCCTGTAGAGAAATCTAATTGTAACCAAGTATGTTGCAAATGTCGTGGAACTTTTTTTTAACCAGTATTAACTGGATCAGGTTTCCACTCCATTTCTCGGCGTTGTTCGCTCTGGCTGCAATGGTAGCCAACACCTTACACACATTTCTACAAACTTGGAAGCTGCTATACGATGATATGATGACTGCAGTATTCTGTTATTTGTAATTGACAAGATTTGTAAAGGGAATAGTTTTTCCTTTATGCACTACCTACCCTCTTTATGTCCTTGTTTTTTTCCAGGACACTAGGCCGATTTCCACAAAAGAGTGTCAAAACGAGATGATTCGGAAAATTTACGATTTCTTGCTTGAACATGATGGAGAAGTGGGTGTTCATCATTAGTGTTTTCATTATTTATTACCATTGACAGTAGTAATTTCATGTTCTATCGTAGTCTGCCTTTCGCCGCCTTTATTTCGTTCAAATGTTTCAGAATTGTTTACCAGAGAAGGTCATTCGCTCGCCAACTAAGCAGGACTTCATAATCATGTTCGAGAGCATCTACCAGCATTTGAACCCAGATTTTCAGCTGAAGAACGTCACCGAAGAGGTGATGTTTGATTGCATTTTTGTGCTAATTTTCTCGAGTGTTTTTTTTTAAATCTGATTTCACTACAAGCCATTGTTGTTTTCTGTAGGTTACATTGATCCTTCGAGAACTGGGCTATCCCACTGCTATCAAGCCAAGTACGATGCAAACCATCGGAGCATCACACACGTGGCCAACTTTGCTCGCTGCTCTCACGTGGATGATCGATGTCGTGAACGTTAGTTTTCAGTACTAATCCTCATGTATTCGAACACTACCAAAGGTACCGGTTCGATCTGATCTTTTTTACACTTCGCCTTTCTATAATTTTCACTTCCTTCAGCGACCTTTGCATCTTTTTTTCCTTAGAATGTGAAAAGTCTTCTTTCTTTCTGTTGTGTTCAGCTCTAACATTTTCAACCTGCTTTATCTCACTATCTACTACAGTATTTTCTGCTGTTTTTGCTCGTTTTCCTGGATGTTCTAATGTTACGCAACTGTGCGTCACCTTTTCCTCTGCATACGTTCACCCAATGCCAGTGGTGAACTGCTGCAAGAACCTTTTTCAAGACCCATGTTTCCACGAGTGTTGGAGATTGTTCACCGCGAGGTAGATGTCGCTGTGGTATCACTCTTCCATTCTCCTGATAGCACGATTTGTAGACATATAGCGTAGTGTATGCATTGTGTTGATGATTTTGAGAGGGATTTGCAGGTTGTAAATGGCACAAAACTGACGGAGGATGAGTAATGTTTGATTTGTGAAGGAGGATCATCTGGGTGCATGTGAGAACTTGATGTGCTGAAGGAAAAGTCAAGGGAAACAAAACTAAAGAAGAATTCCTTTGTTTTGCACAACTTTTCTCGAAAAGCCCATATTTGAGGGTCTCCTACGGTCGTGAGTCTCACTTTTAAGTGGTTCCAGTGATCAGTTCTATATTTTACAGGTTAAAAACTCTCTTCAAGATCAAGGTGCGCAGCAGCTGCTTTTGGGTGGAGACGACTCGTCGGGAACACTAAAAGCAGTTAGTCTCTGATGATTTCTTCTCTACTAGACTCGTAACTTTTTTTGCTGCTCCTTAGCATTGTTCCAAGCTGTATACACATTTCCGTGATTTCATAGTTCCTCGACCGTGCCATGTTTCAGTATAAGTACAGCTGGCTGAACGCTGGGTTCAAGGAGTACGTGCAGAACAGGGATGCTCTGAACAGTGAAAACTTCTTCGATAGTAAGCACCGATTTGTAGAAACTACAGTTTTCTAACTGTAGTCACTGACAAACTGATTTAGGCAAAATACGTGCCTTACGTAACTGGTATGAACAACAAGAGGATTTCGATTCTCAACAACAAACTATCCAAGCAACTCTAGATCAGCTTAGGGAAGACTGCGCCGAGCTGGAAGCTGACGTGAGGATTATCTTTGTCTGTAGCATCTTTACTATTGTGGATTGAAGGATATCAGTACCTTCTATGAATCAGCTGCTATTTTGTGGAGTCACACAATGTTTCTTTTCATGTTTCCATCTTATTACGAGATCTCTTCGTTTGATTTCAAGGATTTTGTTTCGCCTGGCGTTAAAGTTATGTTTCATAAAAAATGGTAGAGTTAGGTATTACTTGCGTTTTCATTTTTGTCGGAGTTATTAATGTAAGTTCAAACAGCGTAAATATTACTCACTCGAAGGGAACCGCTCAAACTGTAAAATATCGCTTTAGGAAACAAATTATGGATCATATTTTCGCGAAACCAGTTTAACTTAAAGGACCTTTTCTAGAAAGGAAGCGTAGATCGCATCCGTGAAGACATCAGCCGTATGGATGATGACATAAAGAAGGCTAAGGAGTATAAGGAAGAAACCGAGGATGACGTGGACCAGCTCAATGCAGAACTGGTGAGATCTCGCGTTTATCATATTCTACCTCAAGGGTTAAAAGAAAAAGAATAACAAAAGATGGAAACTGAAAGGGTAGTGAGCACTTAGAATGTTGTGGAAGCGGAGACAGGTAAAGTCGCTAAAGAAGCGAAAGAGTATCGTTGCCGTGTTGCTGATCTGCATGCGACGATCAAAGCACAAGAGGAGAAACAAGGGCTTTCTGATAGAGATGCTCGGGCCCTTGTCGCTGAGGTTGAAGAGGTTAGTGATTACAGCCACACATTTTGGGGTTTGTTGCAGCTGTTGTAATTCTGATTCACAGAGTAGCCTTACGGTGAGAAAATTAAAAGCTGAACTGGAGGATCTATGCAAGCAACATTGGCTCGAAGTTCCAAAGTGCAGGAAGGCCTTAGCTGAGGTTAGTGGAAACCCTAGTGTAAACAAACCTTGCGTTTAGTGAAACAACAATCTTGCTTTACAGCAACAAGACATGTTCCATAAGCTGATGTTGGACATTCGGAATTTGCACACGACTGCTTTACAAGAGAACATCTCCATTGCTGAAGAGGTCCCTCAAGATGCGAGGTAGGAACGCACGTAGTCACAGCTTTCACTATTTATCACTGTTTATTGTTGTTGACGTGCCTATAGGATATACGCTCTCGTCTCTTTTGTTTGTTAAAATCCTTTGCCAGAATGAAACATGTGGTCTTCTGCACTGTGCGCACTTAAGGCACAGCTCTGCTTCGAAACAATTCCGTGATTTTTGCAAAATCGCTGACAAACTCATTCAGAGACTTTCATTTCGCAAA
>JARK01000191.1:4988-15978 GCA_000688135.1 Ancylostoma ceylanicum | reverse complement strand
GAGCGGTAGTAATCCACCCCGCATGTTGGCACCTAAGGTGCCACCCAAGTGGCACCTCTCCCGACAAGGTGGCAACTTTAGATGCCAACTAGGCGTGAGGTGCTGTGCGCCTGTTTAAGAAAATGGCAGGATTGTCCAACGGTGTGATAAAGATGCGCCGGCACCCAAATGCGGGGAAACGCTGGAGACGGAGCCAACGTGACAGGAAAATTAGGAAAATTGGCAGAAAAACGTCATTTAATTGGTCCTTTTTGTTGATTGCATGTAACCGCTTAGGTAGAAATGGTCACTCGAAAGGGTTTGTTACGATGGATGTATTGGCATTTCAAGCGATAAGGGGCTACTGGCGCATATAAGCGGAAAGGTGGGGTGGTCGATTCAGACACATTTGGAGAGAAAAAGGAAAGCAGTGGGAGATAAGGACATTGTGTCCTGGATGCGTGCGATTGACACGCGTGCGACTATATGATGAAGAATAGGGGCCAGTCGCATCGCAGTCGCAGCTCAGTCGCACGCGTTTCCGGCCTCACGACGGCCGCGCGTTCTTTTCATTGAGAATTTTATGCCGCGTTGACCGGTCTTCATAGAAAATCTTTCGCAAATGGATGCGTGCGTCTGAAAGTCGTACGCAAGTCGCATCTAGTATAAATTGCGCAATAGTGTATACGTAGGTCCAGGGGAGAAAATGAATCATGTAGGGAAGAAATCCGCAATGAATACGCACCCTAATCACACAGCTAGACCCGTCCCCCAGGCGTTTCCCCACTTCTGGACGCCGGCGCACTTCATTTGCACAGTTGGACTCGACGCATACCGCTACTGCCAATTCTGGACGCTGACGCACCTCTATCAGACCGCTGGACCCACCTCTAAGCGTTTCTCCACCTTTCGAAGCCGGCGGACCTCCCTGAAAGCGTTGTGCTCCTCTCATGGCGTACTGGTAGTAAATGAAGTTGAAGCTCCCAACCTGGCGGCACCTCGGACATGCTCTGGGCCAAGTCGAACCTCCCGTTTTGCACACTCTCTCATCGCTCTCGCATCCTGCGTTTCCTCTCCAACAAGGTGGTATCTGAGATGCCACCAGGGTGGCACTTCAAGGTGGGACCTAGCTCGCTCCCAAACAGGTCGCGACCATGTCGGCACCTCAAACTCCCAATCAGTTTTCACGGGTGTTCGAAAAGGTTTGCACTGCCCACTGAGCAAGGGGTTAGAGTAGGTCACTAAGAAAGCATAGGTTTCAAAAACAATGAAAAACGCTGGAAATTCCCACCGATTTAGGAGTCTCTTTCTCCTCAAGGCTGCCACATAGGTGGCACCTAGGTGGCACCGAGGTGCCACTCTGAGTTGCCAACTTTTAGGGTGGATTACTACCGACCCGTATAACCGGAAGGAATAAATAACATGGTAAAAACATAAATTTCAATACTGAATAGTTAATAACACATATTTCAGAATAATAATTAAAATTACCAGTTGAAAATAAACTAGTGCGAGGTTTAACTATTTTATGAAGTATTTTTTTGAAGAATTCGGCAAGCAATTCCTACTGAATCCACCACTTGCAGGTATGTGCATGCACTCGTTCTACTGAAGGATGTCTCTGACTAGCTGATTTCAGACTGGCAACAGTCCATCAACATCAGCTCTATGGCAACTTGTGCTGCCCTTTGAAAACACACCACATTTGCGTCAAAGCGTGAACCCATCGATGGATAAAACATACTGAACTGCTAGAGACTGGTGGGAGCTGACACATAACTACTGTGTATTTCCTTGTGGATGGAGTGGTGTCTCTGAAGTTCGAAGAAGAAGCAGTGAAGGGTGAGGTTCTGCCTGAAGGTACTAGCAAGGCACCGTCATCAAAACGCGTTCGAGATTGAGGACTGCCTTCATTCTACCGTAAGTGCGATTGGCGTTACTGCCACGAAATCACGTGTGTGAACGTTGTGTGAACGTTGTTAGCGCCGTGGAGTTCATTGACATGAGGAACTGTGGCGTAGGTCCAACTTGCTGTCTGTTCAACCCTGCAAGTAGGCGATGTGTTCAACGTTGTAGCGACGGCACAAGTGGTAGCAGAATTTTCGCGAAGTAGATGGAGAAGCCAAGAAAATCTGACAATTTCATCGACGTGTGTGACGTGACGACATCGAGGTAAAAAAGATAAGGTAACCACAAAAAACACTGTCAATACGTGAAAACCCTAGCTCCTGAAGAGAGGTGTGGATCCGAAAGAAAAGAAAGAAGAAAAACTGATCGATGTATAGTGTATTCTTCTAGCGAATTCAAATCGAAGACTATACCTTATAGATCTGACAATGTCATGGACATCTGAGCCCGTCTTCCTCACAAACTGAGCTGAACAGCGAAATTTGCCTCCCATCTGAAAGGCACTCCACCGTTTCAGATCACATAAGAAAGAACTGATTCTCTCCGTTCGAAGGCTAATTCACCACTAAGGCCAAGTCGATAAGCCCATTCTTAAACACCCTCAAACTTACTACCGCCGGAGCGCTCTGCTTATCACATGCGTATTGGAGTTGGCGTGATGATTTCTACTGCTGGGAAAAAGTAGGCTCTTATATATGAATTGCCGGATCAATTCCTGAAACCTGCACTCAGCCTATGTGGGAACGGAAATCTTCGAGATGATGCAAAAAGCAGTAAATAGCATTGAGAAGGAAAATCCAGAAGTTCTGCGCATTCTTGAAAGCGCGCAACAATCAAGAGCGTTGCTTGTCGCTGCAATCCCAGACGAATTCGTTGCTCCGAATTGGCAACAGGATTCGGATGAGATTAAAGCGGCTGCTGCAACTTGATGTGGGATAAATAAGTACGAGGCAAGAGGATAAATCCAAGGCATCAAGTAGATCGGAGCGATCGGATCAATTCGGAGGTGCAGCGACTGGCGGCGTTCGTCGAAGAAGGTGTCGAGCGTCTCCGTGTACGGGGTGAATTGGCAAACGCTCGTTGAGGTGCCGAAGTGCAAAGACGCAACGCAAACACTGCGTGGCCCTATAAGGGGCGGTGTTAAGGATTAGCGATCACTATGACATAGCGAGTCATTCAAGCCAAACAGCGCGTGCTAAGGCGGACGAACGCACAGCAGGTCGAACACGACTCATCCTCACGATCGGGTCAGGACCTCACATGCTTCGTGAAAGGTTGCTTGAAGTTTAGGTTAGAAGCTCGGTACAAAGTTCACTTTGAACTGTTATCGCATTCGCTTGGTTGTGCCGAAAAAAGCGAAATCGATGAGAGTTCCGCAGTCATGATGACGTGTTCAAATGTGGTGCCCTTTCAAGAGCCACATTTTAGCTAACAGTGTCGTTACCTAACGATGAACAAGCCAGAAAATAATCCCTGGAAAAAAAAGAGTTAGCGAGTGCACTAGATGTATGATAGTCGAGTGAGTCCTTTTCCTTCCTGCGCTGGATTCGCAGCAACCCATAAAAATCGTCATACTAGCGATTAAAACATGGAAGCGATCATAGTGATGCACTACCTGCTCATATGCCCTCGTTGGATCCGCTCATTCTTCCTAGGCCGCGCTGTAGAACAGCTAAGAAAAGCATCAATATAAGAAGAATTCCTTTCTTCACGCTCTCTGACACCGTAGCTCGTGGCAATTAGAGTGAAATTCGCCTTATTCACTCTGGAAGTTCTACTAGGAGCCACTTTTTCGTTCAGAGAGCAGGTTCTGACTATCTAAAATTGAGCAACTGACAGGTGATCCCCCCACTCTTATCATCCCTGATTAAATTACTGAATGAGTTTCTGAAAATGACTACCGTCTACTTTAATTATATATGCTTACGTGTCAATTCCTCTTTCATTTCATACCTCTACATAGATGTGTGTTAGCTGCTGCCATTGTGTTTCATGTTTTATTGTTTTATTGTGTCTTTTTTGTTCTTTTCGCAGGCATTGACGGGCATGTCACAAATAAATAAAAGAAACCAACGTATCGAGCACTTTTACAATCACCCTACCACCGAAAATGGCTCTGCAAAACTATGAAAAATGCTTTATAAAATAAAGAAAAAGCTCAGATGAGCGGAGCTTCAATTCCATACTAGTTTTAAATATTTGTTTCTGAAGCACTTACTGTTTTTGTACTAATTTTTTTTTACCAAAACTTTCCTCGAAATTCTGCGAGATTTGGCCAAGGTTTTTAGTGCATATTAAACGCATCACTTCTTCCTCGCACGTCCCTTTCCTCTTCCTCAACGTGGACCGTCACTTGCACCAGGTACTTAATATTTTACATCTGCTCAGGTGCTCCAACATGGAGCTACTCTTCTGAAGTAAGATCCAACACGTACGTATGTAGTTAATGTTAACTTAATTTGGCATGCATGTAATAAAACTACAGTGGAAGCCATATATGCCTAAGGTTAGTAGATATCATGAAAAAGGGTTTGGATTCAGCTTTGGAATGAATTGGTGTTTCTGATGTATTGGTGTTGCTAGCTCCGTTGGACATGCACGTCCTCGCGCCGAATCGGCACGTGTTCGCGGAGGCGTTCCGAAAGAAGTAGTCAGTTGAAGCATGGTTTTATTTTCGTCGACTTTGAGCTAGAGCACTGGAACAGTCAGATCCGATTCTTGCCTAATGCTTCTAGGTGCTACGCGCTTCTTCCAGTCTTGTGGGTGTTACACGCTTTTTCCACCATTTCATGATTGACTAGAATACATGAGTTATCCTCGTCTTCACGAGCTGTCGATAACCTATCCAAGCGTATCGATGAGCGAATAGCAATTGCACGACAAACATCGCCGGACCTCGCTGCCGACGACGCTATAAATCTAACGACCGGATGCTTCACAAAGTCAACACAGCAGTCTCCTCTCCGGCGCCATTGTCCCACCTCTTACCAGATGACCGCTTTTTTGCAGAAAGTGATAAACATTCTATATTATGCATGCAATTTAGATGCAGATAATTTGCTGTATCGCAGATTCAAATATCAACAAATCTTTGGATACTCCAAAAATGAAGGGAGGAGGAGGAGGAGGGATGTGCCAGTGAAGGGGCTTACACTAAGCCATATTGGTTAAAGCCTATTTGAATAGAAGGTGTGTTGGGAGAAGACCTCTCTTCATCTGCGGATTGGTCGCATTTACAAGTATAGTGAACGGAACACCACTCAGCACGGAAAATGCAGAGTAGGACAGAATTGTTTATTTCAGTTTGTTTCAGTTTCAGTACAGTGCGCGTCAAAACTTTGCGCCCATCCTCGCCTATCCTAGAAATTCGCCGTTTCGGACGAGGATCAAAACTTTCCGAGGAATGAAGTTCACTATCGTTTTCGGCGTGCTTGAAATACCCGTAAACTTTCGCTAAGTCTTTTCTTAGTGATCCTCTAATTTTTTTATTCGTTTTTGAAGGGAAAACGCGGCGGTTCAAAACTTTACGCCCACCCTTGGAAAGGCTTTTATATCGCAATAAAGCTAGGCGATGCCTGTGAATTAGCATTTCTCAGGTTCTGCTTCGCTGATTACTACTCCAAATAGTCAATTTCCCACAGCGGTGACGAAGTTGTTCATGGCTCTCGCGAAGTTTGATGCAGAGCTGAAGAAAATTGCTTCTTTGAGGCTGTGTAGGTGGTGTGATTGGTGTCTAGTGCAATGGATCCCGTTAGCAATCATGCCATCTAAGTTCCTCATGGTTTCTAAATTGTAAAAAGAGGCGTGCTAGCTCATAGGGATGACATTGAGAGGCTGCGAGTTAGATGTGAAGGGTGCTCCGAGTCGTGATTCTGGCGGAAAATGAAGTGGTGCACGCGTGTCAGAGGAAATATGATCACAGATGCCTTTTTAGAGCACTGCTATAGGTTAATGAGCTTATCTGAATCCCACCTCTACAATCCTGAAATCGGAGGTTTGGCCTGATCATCGAAATTCAACCGCCAGAGTTGCAGCAAAAAAAAAACCTCCCACTTCTCACATGAATCTCTATAGTAATGCAAAATTCAGCCGGGAAAATTGTAGTCTGGCTTCAACGCTCACCAATGAGCACATCAACAGATGATATGAGTGAAATCTTGGATGTTAGCAAGCACTACAAAAATGCCACCCATGCCCACGTGCTGTTTATGTTGTACCTGAGGAAATCACTCAACTCCAAGAGCGGAGAGGCGTGTGCCAGAGAACATGGCTTATCTGCTTGCCTCAAAAGTCCTTAAACGTTAGTATGCACAGGGATTGGCCGATACCGTACTATGACTGGGACTAATGTAACTGATTTTGTTTAGTATTCTCTTCCACATAACTTGACGTTATTCCACTTCCAAGCTGCTGCGTTGTTCCCGAGTTCGAACCCACAGTACAATTGAAAACGAGCTTGGGCTATCGACTACACCTTGTTTCACCTTCGAAAAAGCGAACAAAAGTGGTTGGTCCTGAATAGGAATGGAAGGGCAGGAAGAGGGAAAAAAACTCCAAAATTCATGGTTCGGAAATCCGACATCGATTTTGCAACAACCTGATACTTCCCGCCACTGGGAGCAGATGCCGTCAAACGAGAAAATATATCCTTACACAACACGGAGATGAAATTCCTAGTGAGGAAGCCGAGTAGTCGAGTGGGCAGCGGTAAGACACAACGCCAGTGCCGGTAGGAATGTTACTGATTTTAAAGTTGTTGAGCACATCGAGTCGAGATATATAGGTATTCTTTGAAAATTTTCGAGTCCGCTGCAGATACATAGTACCAGTCTGGCCGTCCGGCTGACGCCGGACTTCCAGACTTGTGTTGATGCTCGCTTCGCTCGCACACCACAGTGAATGCAAAGAAAATCCTGAAAACCTTTCGCCAGGATTCAACGCTCTCCTGGAACTCTCTCATATCCGTCAGGGGTGGCCTTCTCTCATCTCCACATAGTGACGCTCCTTGGGGGGCCTTAGGGGCTATGAACATTCGGATGTAACCGATCCAGTGTAAATGGACTTTTATTTATTTATTTATTTATTTATTTATTTATTTATTTATTTATTTATTTATTTATTTATTAGATACACCGATAGTATAATCAGTGCGCCAAAGGTGACAGAGTTAGTGCAAACAGAAAACTTATACAAAAATGCTGAAACAACATAAACGAAGGCGGTCACTTTCGCAGTGGGTTTGGGTCTAAGGATTGAGCCGTATGACTGAATTTTTGTCTCGCACGCCGGTGCACAAGTGCTGACCAAAACATTGTGAGAACGTAGAAATTCTGTATCCGCACCAGTTGGTCACGTGCCCAAGAGCACATAAGGCTTTTGGAATGATTTATGTTCAGCTGGCTGGCTGTGGTAGTTGAGGGATAAGGGTGTACTGGGCTGGTATTCATGAACGTCGCCGGAAAGGTTTTTGCCTTCCCGCCGGCTGCGTGACCATTTGGACCCTACAGTAACCTTACAGTAATTACAGGGCGGGGACACGGAGCGGCTGCGATGCGTGCGCTGCGGCCGATGGGGGCGGGGCGCGAAGAAATGTGGACGACCTCTCCTGGTTCTTAGGATAGCGAGAAGCTGCAAACTTCCACCTGGAGGTTATTTCACGTGCTGAGCACGAATTTAGCATCCATCTTGCACCATGAGTTCATCTTGGGCGGCTGCAATGGAAAGACTATTGTGATTGTTTTTTAGTCGTCTAGAACTGACGTACTGGTTGAAACCGATGTAATATTTGAATAAAAAAGAATGGGCAGCATCTTTTAAACATACTGAGCACGAATTTGATGCCTGGAATTACTTTAATTCACAACACTCCATGTTGTTATTTTATTTATTTATTTGTACACCAGCAAAGGTGCGCCAACAAAACATCAAGAGCACCACATAGATAGTTATTTCTACACATTTCTGACATACTGAGAAAATAGTAGCCGCATCTTTCTGTATTTCAAGTGTAAGTTTTTAAATTCTACTAAAGATTATCAGTATAAGTTTTCTTCACTAGGATGGCAATTTCTCCTGATTTGATATTAGGAATCTTTACTAAGTCGATAGCTATTCTTTTCAAAGCGTAACTGCATGTAGCCGACCTCAATCACGCGAGGTCTGCGAAGTTTTCCCTGTAGCACTGTACAGAAAAAGACGGCATGCCCTTAGAACGATGGCATGTCCTTAGGTGTTACCAGTGCTGTTACCAGTGACAGGTCGCGTTGAGAATGGCGACAACAGCGTATCCAATCACTTCAAAGGGAATTGTGAATGAATGTAATATAGATGAAAAATTAAGGAAAGGTAGCCTGAATATTTGGGTATATTTTGATATTGTAATAATATATTCCGCCATATTCAATTACCCCTTACGATTTTTCTTATTATTCTACCATAACAAGTCCTAGAAAACCTACATGAGATGCGTGTTCTCGAGAAGCGGATTATGGTTCCGAAGGCAGAATTATAAAAAGTGTGTTGTCATAAAATCGGTTTTGTTCTGAAATTTCGCACAGCCCTACTTGAGGGGGTTATTTGGACCTTAGTCACGAAAATAACACTAAATCTCTTCCGTAGTCTAGTTTTTTTTTTGTAACGTACGTTCGGAATAATGTGGGATATTGAAATAGAATGCTAGTATCGGCATTGAAATCAGTGTAGCTACAGTGGCATCATTAAACACAGCCTCGCTAACGTAAATGAGGTTTTTAAATTTTTTTTTTGTTTTAAGGTAGAAAACTAGTGCGATTCTCATGATCAGGCATGAAATAACCCCCTGCTCTTCTTCATCTTCTTCATTCCTATCACTATATGATCATGGAGATCATCGTAAGGACTAGTACATGTTTTCTTAAATTGCATAAGATTTTAAGAAAAATAGTGGCTAAATTCCGCCTGATTTACTATACAAGATGACATCATGGGTCGAAATGAATGAGAAATTCGTGTTCAGCACGTCAAATAACCTCTAGGTACCAATTTCCAGAGTCCAACATGAACGTAAACGTCTTCTGCGAGTTTGCAGTTGCGGTCCATGGCAGCGTCGGTCGCGCCTTCATTGAGGCGGCATGACAGGCTGGTAGCAGAAACTCGTACAGGTTTTCGCGGCATCGCCGCGCCTCACCCCCTCGACCGCAACGCAGCAACCGCTCCGCAGCATACGGCTGGAAACAGCCGACCAATGGCGGCGCCCTCGCAGGCAGCCGCTGACCCCGCCCTAATTGCTAGGGTCCAAATGGTCCGTTTCCCCTTCCCGCCGGGTGGACGAGTTTTGCGGGCAAAAAGTTTGTATTCATGAAAGCGGCGAGTACCTTCCCGGTCTACCCGGCGGGTGGACGGGAAAGTTCCCGCTTACCCGACCCTCTAGGCCTCGGGAAGCTCTACCCGTGGATGGAAATCCGTCACATTTTTAACCGTTCTTGCTTTCCACTAGTGAATCTAGGCAGTATATTACTTTGTTAGAATTCCAAAGGGTTTTGGTATTCCGTCCCACATTGCTAATTGAACAGTATTTCCACTCTGAGCTCACTTCTCTCAATAGTGCTTGGACAATGTTCGATTTTCTTACGATTAGTAATGTGTGCAACTTCACTGCTAACGATATTTTCATTCCGCTCCCGGGAAGGGTTCTTTTACCCGATCACCAGAGAGCGGGGACCTCTTCCCGCCAACTATATCTTCAACAAATTCCTGAAAAACTTTGGAAGTTCTGACATATACGAGATCTATTTAGCTCTCAAAATGACTAGTCCATTTACATGTCGTGAAAACTGCACATGATTTTAGGGGCTGTCGTTTCTGCATACATTGAATTTTTGTATGATGCCGAAGTTGTACCACTTTGATAATCATTCGGCAAACTAATAAAAACTTTGACAAAAGAAAACGCTAAAATTATGGTTGTACAGGAAAAAGTTGTTTTACTAATCTTGTAAACATAATACCGTTTGCAAAAAAGTGAATTAAGCAATACTTGCCCCCTTCTCTTTTCTACTATGATTGTGCTGTTAAAAAATTTCATTAGTTTGAATAGTGTGATGCAGAAACATGTTGGAAAACAACTCATTGGAACATTGCGAAATATGATGCATCAAGAGCGTTTTCGCGTCTAATCTGAAAAAAAAAAACTGGAATCTCAACTAAATTCTAGGCTAGGCTGTACTTCGATGATGGACCGATGGTGCTAATCCAGTTATATTGCATATAATGTCGAAAAAATATGGAAAGGAGTAGTTTCCGCTCTGACTCTTCCTCAAAACATTCAAAATTCCTGACTTCGCGCCTTTCATATGTCAAAGCGCGCCCTAATTAGAGTACTAGTGCACGCGTCGCGGTCTTCCCGCTTCCTGGTCTTTCATGAATACAAAATTTACCCGTACGGGTGACTGGGAAGGTTCCCGCAGGGAACCAGCGGCAGCGGGTAAAGACCACGCCCCTTCCCGCTCCCGCGCGTTCATGAATACCAGCACTGGTGTATGTAAGCAGAAAGAAGGAGGTGGTTCATTCAGACACGAATGGAAAGGGCAGAGAGTGGGGAAGGGAATAATGAGCAAGTAGGTGTAGGGAAGGAAGGAGAGCATGTAGTAGAAGCAACCGCAATAGATACTTGCGCAGGATTGGACCCGTCTTTGTGCATTCCCTCATTTTTCCCAGCGATTCCACATGTCTGAATCCCGGCACACCCTTACACACCCTGGAACCCGTCTCAGACCGTCTCCCCACTTTGGGCGCCGGCGCACTCTTATCACAGCTGTGGACTCGTCTTCCCCCTCTTCGGGCGCCGGCGCACCTTTATCACAGCCACCGCATCCTTATCACAGCGGTGAGCCCGTCTCCACCCGCTCTGGGCGCCGGCGCACCACTCCTACAGCGTAGGAACCGTCTCGTGGCATTCCTCCATCGCGTCAATGCTTCTTTATCCATCGGAGCTCCTCTTCATTCTCTGAACCTCACCACACCCGTATTCTCCCTTTTTTTATATATGACCCCATAATCACCATCACTGACCAATCAAGGAATTTCCTTTCACACACACACACACACACACACACACACACACACA
>JARK01000190.1:87258-98008 GCA_000688135.1 Ancylostoma ceylanicum | reverse complement strand
TGGGAAGAAAATTGGGGTCTCCGCCTTTTTGGGGGACCCAGACGGAAAATAAAACTGGTCAAAGTATTAATTATAATAGAAAATTAATGAAAATTATTTTAAAAAATAACGATAAAAATAAACATTTAAAAATATACTCATGCAAAGTTTTTATTTATTTTGAAGTGATACTCTCTGCTCGATGCTGACACCATTGCTCCGTATACAACTGGTCGTTCAGAGGGGCGCCACCCCCCCGCGTCTGCCACTGCTGTCGACATATCAATTTCATGCTGAAGTGTCTGTCTGTCATCTTCAAAATGTCTCCATCAGAAATTATGTCTTCTTCAGAAAATTTTGGTGGTCCATTCTCGGGAGTTGAGGCGCTGAAAAAGCACTGGAGGACGGAACTAGTGCTTGACTGCACCAGTCGCAGAGCAGCGGCTCCGCCCACTTCGCTCTGTATGCTGTCTGCATACAGAGCGAGATACCTAACTCAAGTCATAGACAATTAACTACCACTCCACTTATCAGTCAAAAACTATTCGCTCCCGAAATCGGTTGTTTTCACATCCGCAAAGGAGCTTTATACTCAGAACCCCCACAACAAATTGTCTGATCGTATCGGAAACTTGCCGACAAATTGCGAATCTAATAGCTGACCACTTTGCAAGTTGTCGACAAACTTCGGGCCGACAAATTCTCGATGAGAAAAGGCGAAGCCAAGTAGTCAACAAGCTCTGGGACAAGTACATAAGTTTCAGATGCGATCAAACAACTTGTTCTGGGAATTCTTATCGTTAGTGTAACCAAATTATCGTTTTCCCAAGACTGGAAATAGTCTTGATTTGATTGGCTGGGGATTGAAGTCCTGATCCCCCCCATTACGACCTTTACAATAATCCTAAGGCCTGAAATTTACAACAAAAAAGAAGAAGTACTGTCTTCCGAAATGTATAAGGAGGAAGAAGAGAGGAAGTGCGCATTCTCGTAGAGACCTCTCATTTGCTATGCATGCATAGAATCAGTTGTAAAAAGGAAGGACCCTGACAAGTTCACATGTCACAAAGTACACCCATCGCGTCCTTCCTAAAGTTCTGTTACAACCGGTCGACTTGCTCTGGAATGCAAAAACCCATTGTGCAGCGGAACGCAGCAGCAGAGGAAAAAAAAACCTCTGCAAACGCGGCAAATGCCGGCCAACGTGCAGCTGGTTGTTCGCAGCTCGCCAAATTAAATCGATCTAACAATAATGTTCTGCTTCGGGGAAAACCTCTAAGGTGCATTTCAAGTGCATCACGCACTCTCAGAACAGCTTTAGAACCGATGAGTACGGGTCTTTCATATTCCACTTCAGCAGAAAAAGCCGAAATTCGAAGGAATTCGGTTAAGGGCACTCCTCACCCCTTAGGGTGCTATGGGTTATAGATAAACAGCTAAAATAGCAGACATTTACTACAACAACAGTCATTTGTTGTAGCGAGCAAAAGAATACGGAGTATCCTTCTCCTTAACACATACCCTACATACTTTTCCACTAACAATAAGGGTTACATGTAACTTTATCACCGTAACAGCAAGTTTTACGCCCACATACGAGTCATTATTGCCACAGGAACCAAAGATAAATGGAGTGAAGCTGCCCGCTCCGATCGCTATAAGAGATGTGAGACATCATTACATACTCCCATTAGGGAGGCATTGCGCCAAATTTACGTTTTTCACGGCCTTAGAGGGCAAAAGTGAGTGGTTCACATAGGTCTCATTTGAAGTGCACTTAAGTTCAAAGCGTCTAGAATGTTCCTATTTTATTGCAAGAGGAGAAGCACCCGATGCGGCGACGGTCATAACAAATGGTTCGCTGATTGATTCCCGGCGTCTTCGTTAGACTAATGTTTGCTATTTTTGTTATGATTTCTAAAGAAAACGCACAAAAATGATAAGAACAAAAATTAGAGCGCAAAATTAATGAAACGACCGATAGAAAACACGAATGGTTCGTCTAGACACGGGCGAAACGAATCGTTTGTACTAACCACTCTCCTATATGCTACCTTTCTCACATTTTGTGAAGGGTAATGCGCAAATAAATGAAGCATACCCTCAATGAAAAAGAGGTGATGATCCAGGACTTAACAAGGCGTGCCTGAAAAGCTAAACAAAACCTATCGTCTAATATCCGCAGGCTTTCAACTTTATATGAATCTTTATGGTGGGGTTGGGGGGATCGTGATTGGTAGGTTCCTCATCCTCTGTCGTCCACTGCTTCAGATATATCGTCTTTTCCAGGACCCGAAAGGGTTAGACGATCCATGGACTCAATTCATGGATTACATGGAGACCAAGGGCATTAGTGGGTCAAGCAGAAAGCTTTAAAGTACATATATTTTCGAAATCAGCAAAAAGTCCGCAAGATAAGCGCAAACCATGTGTCGTTGAACTTTAAGTGCATTGCCGCTGTCTAGTAGCGATTGTGTTATGGAATGGCAAAGATGAATGGCGAGTGAGAACTACGTAGCCGGATCATTCTTGCTCAGAATCAAACTGAGTTTATTCTTGGGGTTATATTCATTTATTCATTTATTTATTTGTTCGCTGGAATACCGCGCTACATGACAAATTATAGCAAAAAAAAAGAAAAAAGATGAACACAGTTCGAAAAAAAAAACTTCTGAAAGCGATGATGAATATACATATAACACCAGTAGAGAAACAGCAATGGTTCAAGAAAATTCAGAAGCGACAAAATAGTGAGCTGCTTCTTCCAGAAACTTGTCCATGTGTCCTTTGTACTGGGCTAGGAAACATGGGTGGACACATTTTTCTAAGAAAATTTCGGAAATTATTCCTCAGCAATCCCAAGAAAAGGACACAATCAGGACGGAAGGCGCCATTATTCCTCACATTAAAACATCTACAAATAGTAGAGACAAATCATCTCAAAAAATGCAGAAGAACCGCACCCACAAAGAGCGGCAGGTGTCCTGCATCCAGAAAAAAATTCACTTGTGAAAAAACCCCAAATACGCAGGGAAACACCCCCCACTCTCTCAAGTAGGAGTGCTCGTAAAAATATTTACGAACGAAAACAGCCGCCGATGACAAAGAACGCGGGGCACAGCGAGGCCGGGGCTAAGTTGATCCCCACACGTAAACAATTCGAACTCGAGGACCATAGCTCGAGGGGCGATTTTGTGGGAAATTCACTCTAAACACTGGAGAATTGCTTGTTGTTGGCAGTAGCAACACTGACAACATCTGGACAAGACAGCTAGTTACAACTCTGGATTTAACGATATGCTGGGCAGGAAAACGTTGTGACCGACAGGAGTGAGCTATGAATATCGCAGGAGAGCTCATGCATATCGGAATAGTGTGGGCCGAATCTCGCATAAAAAACCTCGGGTAGGAACAGCGCAATTTCGCTGACATTTCTGAGGTCGTGAAATAAAATCAGGCGGGATAATCACGAATCTCAAGGATCCAAAATAAGGAAGACGATGTGAAAACAAAGTGGAATGACTGGAACGAATAGCAAATACAGCTTCAAACTTCCTTCGGAAAACTTTGGACTGAACCTCTCCCAAAGGAAACCTCCCCCATACCACCTACGCCCAAGAAGGAGGTGCACAATTCCCTTTCCTGAGAACCTAACTCGTGTAAGCCGACGGAAGTTGAGTAGGAGTGACGAGACTTCACGAACGCAGGCTGATGTTGTCTCCTTGTGACGAGGCGGGCCGGCCATTCCAGAGATCCCTACCCCTGTGATCTCTGGAAAACGTGACAACAGAGCACTCACCCACCGAGAAGCCATGGGATTTGCCCGCCCTGCACTAAGTAATGGAGTTTATTCTCAAGCGAAGGAAGCTTTTATGCTGGAGCTAGGAAGAAGAAGGAATCTTCTCGCATTAAGGCGCTAGTCCTGGGATTTACTATAATAGCTTTTCGAGAAAGATCCTAATCAAGCAGCTATTCCAGGACAAACGAGTTTTTTGGAGGGGTTATATCTTAAACCTATGTATCCGTATATGGTAAAAGGAACATACAATACTGCTCACGGGATGTCGAAAACCGACGGTCGCTCCGCGGAGTCACCGTCGCACACCGTCGCTTTGCCATAACTTCCTTAGAACTGCCCCAATCAAAGCGATTTGGTCACCATTCGATTTGTCTCGAAGAGATCTTTCCGATGGCCTACTGAATGTCGGGGTAAACTTTCATTTTCCTGGTTTCTCCCAACTAATCGATATATCGATCGATCTCTTGTAATGAAAAGGATCAGCACTAGCGGAAACATGAGCAATGAACTAAAACTCAAGCTCAAATTTGATTGTTTCTACCAAATTAAGGCAAAAACTCTCAAATGCGAGCGTCAAGAAGCACATCGAGGCAAACTCCACGCTGTACAAAAGACATTCAATTTTTTACGCACTTCCTGCTAGATCATGCTGTTCCAGAAGATGTAGCAAAGTTGGGTTGGGAATAATTTTAGTCCCGAGAGAACTCTTCGTCTACTTCACCCTCTGCAAGTTAGGATGCTGTAGGACCACTCATCTCAATTTTATGCTCGCCCAAACTACACACTTTCGTTGTGCTTTGTGGGAACCTCGATATTGAGGGAGCTACAGGTCGCTTGTGAGAAGAGCTACCAATCTTTTATGGGAAACGTAGAGCAAGCAGTATGTGTAATTCCAAAAAATGCAATGGAGATAGTTGTAGATGTTCTCGTTTGCCGAGGAAGGCTGTGCTAATTTTGCTGAAAATTTAGCCGCAATCCAATAACAGTCTGTACCAGCCCTAGAAGAATCTTGGGACGACAAGTGCCTATGTACTCTGAGAGACTTTGTGAAGGGTGTCATCCTGTGCCAAAACCAGATGTTTCTGAGAGGTTCAATTTCTCAGCACTATTGGGTGCGCCAAAGGGCCTCGTAGGGCCCTGAGGGTGGGAGCATGCCGCATTAGAGGTGGCTCCCAGGTTCGATGCCTGCGCAAGAAAAACTTTTTGCAAAATGTTCACTTTGATGAAAGAAGCCCTTATTTGGGCGAACTCGTGCATATTTGACCACTTATAAACGTTTCCTTTCGGTATCGCGCCATTTTTCGCATTAGAGATCCGTTAGTGGTCGAAACATGCACGAGTTCGCCCACATAAGGGCTTCTTCCATCAAAGTGAACATTTTGCAAAAAGTTTTTCTTGGGCAGGCATCGAACCTGGGAGCCACCTCTAATGCGGCATGCTCCCACCCTCAGGGCCCTACGAGGCCCTTTGGCGCACCCAATAGTGCTGAGAAATTGAACCTCTCAGAAACATCTGGTTTTGGCACAGGATGACACCCTTCACAAAGTCTCTCAGAGTACATAGGCACTTGTCGTCCCAAGATTCTTCTAGGGCTGGTACAGACTGTTATTGGATTGCGGCTAAATTTTCAGCAAAATTAGCACAGCCTTCCTCGGCAAACGAGAACATCTACAACTATCTCCATTGCATTTTTTGGAATTACACATACTGCTTGCTCTACGTTTCCCATAAAAGATTGGTAGCTCTTCTCACAAGCGACCTGTAGCTCCCTCAATATCGAGGTTCCCACAAAGCACAACGAAAGTGTGTAGTTTGGGCGAGCATAAAATTGAGATGAGTGGTCCTACAGCATCCTAACTTGCAGAGGGTGAAGTAGACGAAGAGTTCTCTCGGGACTAAAATTATTCCCAACCCAACTTTGCTACATCTTCTGGAACAGCATGATCTAGCAGGAAGTGCGTAAAAAATTGAATGTCTTTTGTACAGCGTGGAGTTTGCCTCGATGTGCTTCTTGACGCTCGCATTTGAGAGTTTTTGCCTTAATTTGGTAGAAACAATCAAATTTGAGCTTGAGTTTTAGTTCATTGCTCATGTTTCCGCTAGTGCTGATCCTTTTCATTACAAGAGATCGATCGATATATCGATTAGTTGGGAGAAACCAGGAAAATGAAAGTTTACCCTGACATTCAGTAGGCCATCGGAAAGATCTCTTCGAGACAAATCGAATGGTGACCAAATCGCTTTGATTGGGGCAGTTCTAAGGAAGTTATGGCAAAGCGACGGTGTGCGACGGTGACTCCGCGGAGCGACCGTCGGTTTTCGACATCCCGTGAGCAGTATTGTATATGGCGTTTAAATAGGCGGCTTTTTCATGAATTCTTACTTAAGTTTTTACGTGAGTTTACCTGAGTATCTCCACAAGTTTTCGCACTCTTGCTCATACAAAATCTTGTCATAGCATTTATACTACTATTGATCAATAAATACATAATAGGTTGTTATTAATCCTGTGCCTGTAGTCCGTCTAAGCGTGGGAACAGTCTATCTATCTTTATTTTTTTTAATTTTTCCCTTCTATTCTATTTTTGCATACTATGGTTGCCTACATATTTATTTATGGATCAATAAAAACACTTCATTTTCTCCATTGTTTAAATCCATGGAATGAAAAGCAAAATGTATTTGTTCAGTGGTGGAATAATACGTAATGTTATTGGTAATGAAGCACCAAATTAAGAAAAAAAGAAAAAAGCAAAGTGGGTCGATGAAACCATTTTAATGATTTTCAAGGGTCATAGTACCTGGCAAAATTGGGACATTTCCAGCAGCGGAGTTGCAGTTGCTCTACCTTGGAGCACTTTGTAAACCATTGCTATAAAGTCGCTTGTGTCCTAGTGGCGGCTTTCATGAAAGGTACTGAGAAGGGTGTGTTCTACCCGTCCTTCTAATGTGGACAAGCTCTTTAGCCAAAATCTGAGACAGCGATGGGAATTATAGATAGATACTTCAAGTCATAGCACGTCCTGTTCAAAAAACTCGCCCATTCTGGATGAACAAGAGGTCCAGAACCTCTGAGGGAACGTTCATGATTCCCACCACATGACTTCATCGAACAGTGCTTAATTTAAAGAATGACTATTTAACCTGCTGACGACCGCGCGGCTCACCGGTGAGCCGCACCTTGTTTCGCATGTTTTAGTTTGAGAGAATATTAAGCCTTGATGTTCCCAACGGCTTTCTTAGATGGTAACATGATAACACTTCCAAGTCACCATAATTATAAAAACCTATTTTGGAGTTTCTACATAAACTTCGGAGCTGAAAAAAAGAGGCAGAACTTGAGAAAAGGTGGAAATTTGCGAAAAAGCGGCGGTCGTTAATGGGTTAAAAATACTTAGCATTGGACGAATGTACCAGAAGTACTAGATTTCAAGAACTCGATTAGAGACAAAGAATTCGAATGACAAAGAATTCGAATGCTCAAGAAAAAGAGAGAAATACGTCGTTTGAGGACAGATAAGAGGGCTACAACGTTTTCTACCTCTTGAAATTTGAATTTTTGAACTGTTACTGAAATACTAGAATAGCTCTACTTGGAATTTCATTAGATGGGTGAGATGAGGATTCATTCCAAGAAAAAAGTATCGAGAGCGAAACAAAGTCCAAATGAGCGAAAGCGCAGAGGAGTAGTAGGAGGCTTCCGCTCAAATACGGAGTACGTGAGATACACAAATGAACACATAATACTCCATCGCAACCTAACTCCCGCAATGTACTTTAGGAAAGAGCGAATTGGACTGAGCGTTTCTAAGAATCCAAGCATGAGTGAACATATGACCACTGAAATTGAACTCCTGAAAAAGCCTTCAGCTGTCGACGCACTCTCTCCATCTCGTTCGCGCCTTGAATGGACTCCGTTCTTCATCAACAATAGGATAGGATATGAGGCACGAATGGGAATATGGTCGCTAGGAAGATGAGAGGTACCCCAGCTCCACAAATGAGGGTGGGAGATTGTACCAGGAGATGGTAGATTGGCAGATTGTTTGAACCAATGGTGTAAAATTTTTTATTTGCAGAAGAATTTTGTGAAAAGTTCGATCAATTTTAAAAGATTAGGGAAAGGGTAGATAATTAAGCGGCTCAGAACCCACACGATATTCTTTTAGTGAAAAGACACAATAGAACAGATGGTACATAACTGATAAACATTGTAGTAAACATTGAAATAAATGTCAGATAAAAAGAAAAACATTGAAATAAATATCAGATTAATAGAAAGATACAAATTATTACGTATCAATCGTCATTATAAAACGTGCATAGAGGATGCAAAGGCTAAAGTATAAAGCACAATCCATGAACGCCGCGATGAACGCAGCGAAGTGCGATATCTTAGGAATGTATTGAGTTAGCCAAAGGCATCCTAAGAAAGCCATGCACGCGCTGCGACGCACACTCGTTCGGAATCAAAGACCAACGATTAGGATCCACAGCTTCTCACACGCAGCGCAGCAGTTTTCAACAGAAAATCCTCTGGTTGGAAGGCAAAGGAGACCTGTGAGAGTTCCCTGAATGCAGAATGAGTCAACGCTGCTGCACTCAACGAGGGCGCACACAGGCCGAGGTGTGGCTTGTCATCGAATTACCATTCCGACAAAGCGTTTGTTCGATAATGAACGTTCTCATTCCTTATTCGCACTTCTTTTCACAGGCTGTGACTCAGAAATCAAATTGGAACGTAACTGCCAGTGCATTGCAAAAGAGCAGCACCATTAATTCGATTTCTATGGAAAATTTATCCAACTCTTTCTCAGCAATGGGAGCAACAATCAGCGAAAGGACAACACGAGCAACTTTTTACTGTTATTAGACCCTTTCAGCATTTGTTTAGCTGCGCGCTGAAGCATCCGCAGGAAACATGTTGTTTTAGAAAGAATGGACTTCCGACCAGCGCATAGCTCAAACCACTAGTTTCAATGAGCAGAGTTCTACTGAAGTAGCTCATTCCGTCCACTTCGGCTATGATGGTGCAGTTTCGTTGATAAGGTGTGGATCAAATAATACAGGGTGCGTCATAAATATTGACGCACCGGAATCAATCTGTAAATAAGATAACATCCAAAAAAGTCTTATGTATTTATATCCAAAATGGAGGACACGTCTTAATGAACACAAGGAATCACTCTTGTTCGGAGTGAGCTTCGTTCTCAAGAAAGCAGTCACGAAGACGCCAGCGGAGATTACTGCCGATGCGCCGCAACTGAAGTTCCTCCATTTTTATTTCGTATCATAGAGAGTTTTTCGTTTAGGAATTTGATATTCCTAGGGGAAGTAGCGCAGATCTTGATCTCCAAGATGCACATGAAGTTCTGTCCTTGTTCGCAAATCCAGCTGTGTTCCTGCCAAGGAAATGTACCTATGTTTTACTACAGTCGCGTCGGTAGAATGTGAAAATTTTCGCGGGATTCGCGGGATTCGCGGGATTTGCGGGATTTTTCCATAACTCATTTCAGAGTGAAAATTCCTGAAAATACAAAAGACTATATGATGCAGAACAGCATTCTGCATCTTTTCACACCTTGGTCATGCCTCGGTTTTGCGGCTGTCACCAAATATTTCAAAAACTTCGTTAATTGCGTTGACCCCGCCCACTAATTAGGGTCAAATGCGGAAAACCGTGTAATTTTTTGCTCTCTGTAAAGACAGTTTACATTTTGAAGAATTTTAAACATCTCCAATGCATTCAATAGGTGATGGCGAACAATCCCATATGAAATTTATTCAGTGAGTTGACAATTTTTTAATCCTCAAAAACTGCATATTTTCAATGTTACCTATCAAATTTTCACCTGATAGCACTAACGGAGAGCGCTCATTTCAACGTTGCTACATTTAGGGGAGGGATACAATAAGCTGCATAGGTCAGAGTTCAGCTCACTTCTAGCACTGATACAGGAGCGAGCTGCGAAGTAAGCACCACGTTGAAATTTCTTTCACATTTTCACAGATGGACCAGCAAAAATTTCCGTTTGCCAGACTCCTAACATGACGATTTTGCAGCTATCAGGAGAACACTCTGTCCTGTGGCAGATGCATATACTTCCTTCCTTGGAAGAGGTGTGCTTGCCGAATACAGAAGGCCTAAAAATTGCCGAAAATTATATGATTTCAGATTCAGTTGTCCAATTACAGTGTTTTGTTCCTCCAGAGTCGATCTTTTCTCACTAGTCATAATCGTAGCCACAGACTCTATCGTACTATGGTGTTTCCAGGTTATCATAACGATTTTGACCTTTTCTCAATTCCGGGCGTCAAGGTTCCTTCGCGCCTGCCTCGCGGATGCTGCGGGGTGGCGGGCCATGTTCACACCTCAAACTACTGAACCAGGGATGTTTGACCTTCCAAATGGTGTCAGTGAACTCTAATCTACACAAGCAGCCTAACTGATTCAATTTCCACTCGAAAAGCTCAAGAAACAAAATCACGAAAATTTGTTTTTTTTTTGGGATTTTGAAATCAATTTTCTCCCAAAAGGAAAGTTTCGTTTCTGTCATCCTCCTTTGTTTCACAATGTCCACATGGAACCGTGTCTAGTATTGCCAAAAACTTTTCGTTATCTCTGTTTAAAGCTAAGAAAATGGCTGTTAAATTTGACGGAAATTCACAGAAGATTGTGTACCCAGTCATGGTTGCAGCTGTTTATTTCACCTTCAGAAGGAGATTAGCATGTGTTCAAATGAAATTCGAATGCTGCAGTGACCCACGATTGTGAGTGAAGAAGATGAAGAGTAGAAAATGTTTCTGCTGGGAGAAAATTGATTTCAAAATCCCAAAAAATCAATTTTTCGTGATTTTGTTTCTTGAGCTTTTCGAGTGGAAATTGAATCAGTTAGGCTGCTTGTGTAGATTAGAGTTCACTGACACCATTTGGAAGGTCAAACATCCCTGGTTCAGTAGTTTGAGGTGTGA
>JARK01000190.1:67784-86171 GCA_000688135.1 Ancylostoma ceylanicum | reverse complement strand
GCAGCTCGCTCCTGTATCAGTGCTAGAAGTGAGCTGAACTCTGACCTATGCAGCTTATTGTATCCCTCCCCTAAATGTAGCAACGTTGAAATGAGCGCTCTCCGTTAGTGCTATCAGGTGAAAATTTGATAGGTAACATTGAAAATATGCAGTTTTTGAGGATTAAAAAATTGTCAACTCACTGAATAAATTTCATATGGGATTGTTCGCCATCACCTATTGAATGCATTGGAGATGTTTAAAATTCTTCAAAATGTAAACTGTCTTTACAGAGAGCAAAAAATTACACGGTTTTCCGCATTTGACCCTAATTAGTGGGCGGGGTCAACGCAATTAACGAAGTTTTTGAAATATTTGGTGACAGCCGCAAAACCGAGGCATGACCAAGGTGTGAAAAGATGCAGAATGCTGTTCTGCATCATATAGTCTTTTGTATTTTCAGGAATTTTCACTCTGAAATGAGTTATGGAAAAATCCCGCAAATCCCGCGAATCCCGCGAATCCCGCGAAAATTTTCACATTCTACCGACGCGACTGTACAGGAAAATTTTTCATTTCCTTGTTTCTCATTGGAACAAAGTCTTTTGGAAATACTTCCGTGCCGGACTTAATTCTTATCCCAATTTGAATCCATATATACTTTGGCAGGGCTTGGCTCCTGCGCAAGGGACGAAAGTGACGCAGGCCCAGTTTCAAAAATCCACTTGAAGGAATTCATACTGTCGCAGAACTGGCTTCCTTGTGAGCCGAATTTCAGTCTACTGAAAGAGCCCATATGGGCTCTAGGAGAGCAAGCGCTGCGCTATCACCCACAGAAAAACCAAACTCCCAGATCCTCTTCTAGTCAAGATCTGGAACAAAATCGACGACAGTTAGTTGCGGCGCAAAGGCTATGTTCTCCCTCGTCGTCTTCGCGACTGCTTCCGCAAGGAAGGATCCTGCTGCAAATAAGAGTGCATTCATTCTGATCGCCAAGACATGGGCTTTATCATGCATGTGCGCATTTGGAACAATTTCGCATCTTGCCTTTTCTACATACTCATTTTGGTGCGTCAATAATTCTGACGCACCCTGTATATTGGATGCATTTGATATTCGAATATTCGACTTAGAATATGTAAGTCGACAAATCGAAATGCTCAGGGAAGGGAGAGCCCTACACCTTCTCACCTTTTAGTGAACGAAAATAAGGGCTGTGAAGCTTTGTGTTTTTGAAATGTTCGATTTCTTGGGTGGACCCTTGCATTGTTATTCAAATCAATCAAATCTATTCGATTTTTCGGTCAATACTCTATTTGTTGAGATCGTTGCGATCTGATGATAATGGCTTAAACTGTTTTCTTGAAACAGAGGCCAATTTTACAGTTCCTCATCTGCGATGTACCAAGAATAAGGTTTAGAACGGGTTGTAGAGAACAATGGGGTTTCGCTGGTATCAAATTCGCGGAAAATATCAAAGACAGCATCCACATGAGCATGGGACATGAAGATTTCAACGTAATCCTACGTGGTCGAATGGTGTATACGCTGTCTCGCTCAAATTCTTGAAATTTCTGTCTTCTGGGAGCTCCCAGCTCATCGCCTTGGAACAGTGTGGCGTAATTTTTGAGAGACCTAACCCTCTTTTTTGTTCGATGGTCTTCTACGTGAGTCAAATTCGCAAGTATCCATGAATTCACAGAAAATCTTGACATCAAAGAAGAATAATTGGTTCTGCAACTAACTTCATATGTCATCGAACTAGTTATGTTTTCAATGTTGGCAGAACACTTTGTGATGTACATAGTTTTTGCCGAATGAAATTTGATTGGATGTCATTTGAGTACATGCTGAATGTCTGGCCGAGAGAATTCTATCGTTTCACTGCCAGATAGATCATCTCAGGACATCTACATATTATTGTTTTTCACCTGGAAACATAGTACCGAAGATAATCGAGAAAGAGAGAACACAAGAAATAGTATAGTATTCGGAGAGGCAAGCGAGAAACGCAGATCTTAGGCACAAGTACCCAACTATCATCGTTTTTGAAACGGACTCTACGAACTCGCTAAAAGAAAGCGGGCACTTTAGAGCACGCCTAAAGACTAGGCTGAAACAACTTTGTTTTATTCCTTCTCGAAGAAACGTAATTCTATCCTCCCTGCCTAGTGCGAGGAAATTGGAGAGAAACTTAAAACGGATATGTTTTGTATAAACGTAATGGATTGTGAGCAAGAACTAAGAGGCTTTTACCCGCTAGAGCTCTCTTTGGACGAAATAGGATCATTTCAGGCTCACAGGCAAAAAACTGCGTTGAACTGCAATCCAACAATTGCTGTGAATACATAGGACAGTGATTAGTCATCCCTTTGCTAACGAGCAAAGATATTTTCCAAATCGAAGTGATGAGAAAATACAAATTAGAAAGTAATAAATGAATTACAGTGCAGATTGGAGAACTCGATTCGTTTTCCATTGCAGCTACGACGGTTGCTATTTCGTCATCCTCTAATCTGCAGTTGACAAAGAGTTCTTTCTGAATGGATCTGCACAGAAATAGTCCGCTCTTTGCTGCAGAAATGATCAATGTACATGTGATACAACCCACAACAGGTCGCCCACGGTCAAAATGCTCATACTTCTGCAGAACAAAACCTACATACAGTCTTTCTCAAAAAGATAGACGGAATGCGCGTGCGGTTCCTTAGCGTCGCGGCTCCAGAACCGTGGCGGGACCAATTCGACCCTCTCGCTTAGAGCATGCTTTCTCCGCGTCCCTCGTTCAGGTCCTACAGCGATGGTGCAGTCGCGCAATCAGTCTATCTTTTTGAGAAGCACTATATGTATGTACAGGAAAACGTGGTCATAAAAAGGTTTCAAAACAGTTCGTTTGCCTACGTAACCCTCTGTCCTCTATGGGACTATCTGCAAAGAAGTGACGAGCTGTTTTAATGTACTAAAACATTAACAAGTTATAACGATGATTAGTATACTTTCACATCAATACTTATGAACATACGGTACCCGCGCTATCTTTTTTGAAAATAGGCATACTCACGTAAAATTGCGTCATTTTCACTACGTTCCTACGAATTCCTTGAAATGCAATGCATAGAAAATACAGTTAGATGCCGGAAACTGCAACAAAATAATTTGCGCATCTATATGCGATCTGACTTCAAAATTTCCACCTCAGACTGTGAAATGAATGTGTTTCTCAGTTACTTACTTATTAATTACTCATTTACCAATCTGCTCATAAATAAGTGCGCTATACAATGCCGGAACACGAGCAGAAACTAGTAAATGGGAAGCTTTCCAGATACAGTGAACAAATCCAAAGATATTTCATCTTTTTTCTCTGGAGCATGATGTATGAGTGGCAGTACTTTTCACAGGGAATTTCTGCTTAGCAAAATTAGTGATACACCAGTTATGAGGTCAGTTAAGAGGTCGCATACCGGGGGCGACACCATACGCGGCGAGCAAGGCGACATGCGACGACAAATGATAGATCGAAAATACTTGGGATTCCATGCAGAAACTGAAGACTCTGTGTGGGTCTCCTGTGGGCATGAAGCTCGATTGAGGAGCAATCCTGCCATCAATTTGATTTGCAATCTATTACCTTTAAACTAATTTATAGCAATAGAACAAAGAGAGCACAACTTCGTTTCTTTCTGAAGACGAAAGCACGGGTAACTCCTGTGCGGGTAACAACAGATGAAATCGAGCTCTCACTACAACTTCCTTCGCTACATCACATGCTTTGTCTGTGGTTCTTCTGACAGGAAAATATAGACCCTTCAATGTCGTGATGTTTGGACCAATGAATCCAGATATTCACAGAAATATAGCACAAACCGCATTTCTCTCTTCATCGGGAAAACATCACAATGGAACGTATGGTAGTACACCGTCGGAGTCACCTAGTTTAAACCCAGTAAGTAATGCCATCTGAAGCGGATTGGAGTCATTAACTCGACTAAAGTATTTTGATACGGTGAACAATACCTTAGACAATGTCTGGAACGAACTTTCCCCGAATTCTGAAAAGAACGAACAGGAACTGTAGACCACTTTCCGAGAAGAGAAGGGCATTTAAGAGAATTATGACCATTTTGGGGACTGCACCCCTGCGTACAAACGCGTTTGTTTTCGCTTGTTCAACAGCAGTATATTGCTAGAAAATTGTGGATGATTCCAAACCTGTCCCATAAATTTTTGTAACCCTGTACATAGAGAAAACACGAGTAGACGTCAGTTTTGACTGATTTGCATAGCTAGCGTCAGCACGCCCATGAAATATCAAAAGGTTGCATGTCATGTCCCCAACACACGTAAACTAGCGTTCTCCACGCAAATATACGTCACCTTTTGAAATGACGAGGGATAGGTGCAGAAATTCTTGTTAACCAGTCTGATATTATTCCAGATGCGGGGAATTTGCATTCCCACTAATATCACCTGTTCAGCTTTTTTTGATTAGAACAGTGGTTTCTTGGAAAGGCTCTGTTTTCCCTCGCCTTCACAACAAACAAGGCTTCTTAGAATGTGACGATTTATGGTGTCACTACGGAGACAATACTGCAATCATGTCATATGTATAGGCTGCAAATAGCCTGAAAATATGCAAGAATCCGTTTCTGTCGCGGCATTTCACGGATCTTCGGATGATCATTACCTTGGTCTACATGCTTCCTCAGGAGTTGTTTGTGTCATCTCTTCCGGTTAAATTTGTTTCGAGGAAGTTGAGGGAGTTGAGGGAGTGGATCCCATCTGACTTTGACTTCCGATGTTTTGGCAAGGTTGACGACGCAGAAACGAGCCACTGACTAAGCCAATACAGCTTAAACACTGTTCCAAAATGCTAAGACTTGAGGATAATCAAATCCTTGCGAGGCTCCACCCTCGAAGAGACCAAAGAAAGTCGTCACATATGTAGGAGTTCATAGTTCATCGCGATAGAGCCGAGCAAAAGCCATTAATCTCATCATCTGCTACGCATCAAAAACGTCGCTCTGACCCTACATGCATTAGTGTTGCTGGTGATCAGCTAATGCAAAGCGAGCGCCGAAGAAATCGAACATCAAAGAACATTTGGCTAGGCTGTGCAGGAGTGTGCACAACCAGATGTGATTCGCACTTTCTCTTCAATGCCATGGCAGCAATTGCAAAAACGTGCAATATGTAGACGAGGCAAACAAGCAGATGTAGGAGAAAATTGATAGAAAGAGATAAAACAGTATAAACTAACAATGAAGTATAATAAGAGAAAAAACTGTGAGCCACTTTTACGCTTCTGAGGAAAACAATTTACTCAAAACGTCGGGCTGAAGAGTAAAAATGTCCACCTAATAAACCTTGTTGGCATGAAAAAAAATAATTTGGAAAATTACACCAAATTAGAAGGTTAGAGAACAAAAAACAGGGTGCGCTTTGATCTCACTATTTATAGCGTGTCGTCAGTGATGAGAGTTGAAGAGAAATTAGAGAAGAAGAGGAAAGCGCAGATCCATACGATACTTGTACTTCTTGGAATCCACGAAATGCTCCCGAATATGCGCAATTCAATCACCGCATATTCGGGAGCATTTCCTGGAAATTTATCGTAGAAATTAAACTTCTGAGAAAAATACCTACGTCTCTTTATTTTTGAAACGGACTACATGGTGCGGCTTACGTCCCCGGACACGAAATTTTTACTTGATATTTCTGTTCTGTCGAAGTTCAGCGAACCCTAAGGGTCGTTTTATTCTGGTCGTCCACCCTGAGTATGTACTCCCTAAGCCTCATCTTCCTGTAAGTTACGAATGGAGAGCCGCACGGTACACAGACGAAACCACTTTTGATCATGAGCAGAGAACTGTTCCCCTCTTGATGGGGACAAATGCTTCGCTGGCGGACATATCCTATCCACGTCCTACATCCTATCTCAGAAAATTTCCGCTGATCCATTTCTGGATTGAAAACGCCGACAACCACATGGCGGGAATTTCGGGAGATTCAGGGGGTTCAGGTTTGAAGGCTGGTCAAGACTCCAAAAGTAGTCAGTTTGTAAACCAGTGGTTATATGATTTTATATTTTTTTTTGGTTCGAATGAAATCTAGTTGGAAAATCAAAAAAGATGAAATAAAGTTTTCCAACTTAATAAAATAAAATAAAATAAATTAAAATAAATTAATATACGAAAAAAAATAAAATAGTTGGAAAATAAAAATAAAATCTAGTTCACATTGGCATAAAAAAGTGTTTCGGCTGCCTTATTTTTCCGCAATGTATGGAAAAGTTGCTGTCCGGAAACATAGACCGTACCTTATATATCACAACAACTTGATATCCTGGACAACCGCGACGCCAGCACACTGACTACTGGCACGGAGGTCTCGGCTTATGGATTGATAAATGGATCAGAAACGCTATCAAATCACTTCATGCACTTAGAACCACGGGAATATCCTTCACAGACGACGAAATAATGGGCAGACTGATCACAGGATCCCAACGAAGCTGTTTATTTGGGCAGCTGTCCTTGAACATCAGTCGCAGCTTACCAAGTGACACATGATGCGTCATGTGCACGAAAAACGAGGCACACCCACTCGCCAGGTGTCCGGGCAGCCTGGTAGAAACATCTCCTGATAAATCACTGTGATTAAGTAAGGCTTTGTTGGTGGCGGTGAACATTGGCATCAACGTGTGATAGCTGTCTTGTATCGCGTGACTAATTCTACTGGATCACATTGAGTTTGTTGACAAATATGTTCCTCGATCTTTTCGCTGGGAATATTAATTACAGTCCAATATCAATCACACTCCATTTCACCATAGAAGACCGCTCGAGAGGGATCAGAGGAAAAAGAACGCTGAATTGTACAGTGGGCGTCGATGGCGGTGACACCTCTGCGGCCTCGAAAAGCACGCGGCGCGACCGCACAGCTCAAGCAGGAGTTCGCTCCAGGACAACGAACTATGGGCTGTTCTTCTTGGTTAGTTTTCCCAGTAGGTAACCAAATGTGATGAACAACTACCAAGAAAACCCAGATTCGTCACCGCGGCGACGATTCCATCGTGAGCGGCGCAGTCGCGTCGCGTTCTTTTCGAGGCCGTGGATGGGTCACCGCCATCGACGCCCACTGTATGCAGTATTTGGAGGGGCATGAGATAAAAGCAGGAATCAAGCACGAATGTTGGGCTATTGTCGCTTTTGAAGTGGACTACAGTGAAGCACATAACCCTCCTATACACAATGTACACATACCTTTTTCTCGGAAATAGCTCCGAGTGAAATGGTGAAATGCCTGTCCAAGAGACTAATGTTCGCTATTATCCCGGATTGTGCTTTTAGGCCACCGTTTAAAACGTACAACCCTCATTTCGTGTCATATGTAGTGAAAGCACCAAAGAATCGCACACATAAACATCCATCATAGCCTCAATGGATTTCCGCAGGAAATTATGTCCACACTCAAGCGTGGCTTCTGTTTTTCAAATGATTGCGCTACAAATCTGGGTTAGAGAAATGTGCTTAATTAATGGTTTATAAGGACATCAGCATTTTTTTAGAAGTAGTTGAGTTCGGCTCCTCTATATCCAGAACAAAGTTGTAAAAACTGAAGCTTTTCGTGGATACTGTTCATCAAGGGAGAAGGAGGAAAATCCATATATTAGTCCTATTTTTTTGCTTCCTGTTTATTTTGTTTTATTTTGAGCACATACAATCACTATGCTTCCTTTTTTCAGGATTCGGGAAGATGTTTGTTCTGGGCTTGACGTTCCAACCAGAACGTCTTCTTCAGAGATACAAAAGTGGTTCGAAGCCCGCTCACCTCGTTGACGATTCTTCTCAACTGTTCGCTAAATCTGCATCGTTCCAAGGCCACCAAGAGGTTCTGTGGATGAGCCGATTTCCATCAATATCTCGAAGATCAAAGGCACTGTCTCCACCCAGGAACGCCTCTGAATTTTTCACGAGAAAAGAATCTCGTGAAGCTGCTGATCAAAATGCTGTACCTGATTCCGTGCAAAAATACTGAGACGCTTGTACTTGAGTTCTTTTTTTTTTCGAGAGCTTGGAGAGAATTAAGTGGAGAACATGAGGTTTTTCCACTGTACACTCGTTTGACTGCATCACACTGCCCACCTACGAGCTTTTTCAGTGGTGCGCTCGCTGCTGGGAAACTCATGCTGTGGAAATTTTGTATTTCGTTCGAAAGAAATGTCTAACACTCAAAAACGGATTTTCATTAAATTTGAACGAAATTATGCATGCTAATGTGATTGGTAGTTTACGATTTTTCAATGGAGCGATTACTTTGAGGGCTATCTCCAGAATCTCAGGCAAAGGTTGGATTCCTGCAAACAACTTTAATATTTAATTTTCACAAATGTAGTTTAAAAGTTTGGGTTCCAAGGTGGAAATTTATAACAAGCTCTGGAAACTCTGTTCTTTTTCATTGCATCTGGTAAGATCTTTTTTTACCGAAAGCCCCACTTTTTTCCTCCAGAAAATTCCTGAACCGACCCGACCAGCCAGACTAATACATGCTTACGCAAGAAATGTCTAGTTCTCTTAGAATGCATGGTTTTTGTTGCTCTACCGCTCCTTAACGCAAATTACTGAGCATGTCTTCACGAGTTCCCATAAATTTACCTGAATCCGAGCAAATTCGCGTCAACATGGTTCTTGATCCTCTAAAAGCATGTGTAAATTCGCAGCAATATTGACAACTCCAACAGCGAGGGACAGGAATGTCGCCAAGCAGACGGAATTTGTGATGAACAGTTTATTCACGCAAAGATGAGGGGAATTTGTACTAGATCCGTGCGTTCGACGAGCGTGTGTCTATATGATGAAGGATAAGTCAGCTGGAACCAGGGATGAGCGGAAGTACCGCGTAAAATCGGAGGTCGGAAGTTGAGAGAGGCTTTAAATACAAGAAACTTGGATGGAGCAAGAACAGTACCTTCGATTTCGCATAACTAAGCTACCGAAAATTCTTCAGGAATCTAGGAGCTATATGCTTGCATGACGTCAAAATTACGAATCTTCCGGGAACCGGAATTTTGCTCATCCCTGGTTGAAACCCTGATGCAGGCCAAACGCAGACCATACGCACGCGTTTTCGTCTTCGCGACGACAGCTCTGCAGTTTCATTCAGTGGAAAAGCTATCCAAAGCGATGACATAAAAACCGTCTACGGACACTTACCACCCGCGCGCGTAGCGTCAGGCCGTTTTGCGTTTTGAACTTGGAGAAAAACAAGCAAACATTGTTCAAAGGGTGCCCTAACTCATTTTTGCACGTTATTGATCGTCTTAGATCAGAGCTGAATTGTCCCTCCTGGAAAAAGTCCAGGTATAGCTGTTTTCTATACACTGTCCCATAGGGGTTCGCGGATGGTATTTAAGTGTCCGATAATCCATAAAAACGACTGTCTCCTTTCTTGCTCCGTAGTTTCCTGAATTCTGGGCTGAGGATGTCAGCGACCTGCCCATAGTGCAAGTAATGGTTGCTGCTTATCAAAGGGATTAAGTCGTCCGCCAAGGCTATCATTCATAAAGTTGTGGAAAAGGGTAAAACTAACATGAAAATGCGTCATCTCTTTTCCACAAACCTAACAGATGCGTGCGCCTGACGCGCGATTGACACATGCAACTGGTACAAATTGGCGCTATATTTTGAACACTCCAGAAATTCATGATTGTGTCTCCGAGCTTCATGATTTGACTTCTCAATCGATTAATTAGAGACCTCTAATTTATTTATTGGTTGTTTTTCGGCGTTAACTTCTTCTTTGGACCTCAATCTCAAAGGCAGCACCCATGGAAATTTTTGGGTCGGAGATTTCGCTGTTCTTCGAGGTTTTCAGGGACGATGAGCTCCTACGCAACGATGAAACAGCGTTAAACACGCCGGAAGACGGGAAATGAAGGCGGTGTTTTCCATGCGTCCACAGCGCGGACGAGTTTTCCGCTGAGAGTATACGCGCGTAACGCCACGAAGTCCTGTGGATGACGCGCATTCCATACCCTACACTATACGCAGCGCTAGAACACGCGTCGCATACCATGTCAATAGCGTTAACTGGCGCGACGGACAGCAAAATGGCCATGCTTGCATCCGTGTCCATGCCAATATCTACGCATGTAGGCGGCTATTCTTTGTGTTCAACATACCGTTGTGATTTACTAGCAGCCGGCTACACTGTAAGCGACTCAAATCGAAAGTGAAATTTTCCGTGGGTGCTGCCTTTACTCATGAATTTCCATCTCATCAGCGTGCAAGCATGTACAGAAACAGCAATAGCCTAAGAAATCCGACCTGAAAAAAGGGACCAGAAGAAACAAGGACGTTTGTTGTTTAAGTGGAACATTCGCTTACGCTTATGGCCTGAAGTCGCTTAGGTTTTAGGACGCGCAGAACTGCAATAGTATGAAACCGCTCGCTCGCACCGTCTGGATAGTAGGCCTTTCACACTCAACCCACATGCAGTCTGGCTGAATTCATTTGATGTCTTGGATGTACGGTACCGCCCCACAGTGTGCAATTTCGCACATCTAGCCGCTCAAAAATATTTTCTCGAAAGCCGCTTAAGATTTTTCAACAAAACTAAGTGCATGTACTCTACGAACTCCACTTTCTTCATGCACTACACATCAAACATGTAGATGATGTTTTCCAATATTTTTCATAACTTTTAAACTAGTCTTCAAAGAAGTGCAGGAACAAACACAATTCACTCGCACCTATCTTTTTATTAATTCATATAATGAGAAACGAAACAAACAAAACAAATACTCATGTATTCTTCCTACTACTTTTGATCTATAGAAACCTAAGAATAAAACCAAAGAGAGAGATTCATAAGTTGGGCTCACATAAAAGACCCAGGATTTCCGATGAGATGCTAAACGATTTTTGAGAGCGAGGCTTGCTCAGGGAAGTTATATATGGATCAGAAGATATTAATAAGCGATGGAGAAGGTCAATATTCGCATTCTGCCTTGAGTTTTTTCTGGAAATGTATTCTCTGAAGTCTCTATTCTCCTTGTTCCGCGCCTCTTGGGCCTCTTCGGATAGTTGCCCAATAGGTAGTATGCAGGATTCAATTATACTTACACCGTGCACTAGGATCTTGTGAACAGTGACGGGCATAAAAAACCACGGATACAGTTCTAAGTACCTTTCTCTCGTTCTTGTGACGTATTCACGGAAGGCATCTTTCGATATGCTATATCCACAAGACAATGCCTCTAGGATTATTCCAAAACTATGTATCAGTGCTTCATCAATACCGGTTATTCTTGCAGTTGTGCTGGCGTCTCTGAAAAATCTTCGCGCTGTGTTCCCGTCGTTGGAGTACCCTGATGTCTTCCTTGGAATGTCGATTCTTTTTTCTTTCTTCGACTTTCTTCTTATCTTCGACGCTCCTTATTGCCCATTTCTTCACATCAATTCTATAGGCAATATGCAGAATGCATTCCATGGAGCGGATCCACGCTTGTAACGGGGATATGCCGAAACCCAAGGTTGCTGGATTCTCTTGTCGAACGGGCAGTCTAAAATCGTTCATCTCTTTCGGCCAGGCTCCGCATATATAATACCTTTGGGAAGAATCATAGCACGAAAGAGCATTACACACTTTGCCATCTACCATCGTCAGAAGAAGCTCGTGTTTGACTACCGCATTTTGTCCACTGTATAGTTCCACGATCGTCTCTGCCAAGTCCCCGATCTCATTCTGGACCCTTTCCACTTCCTTTCTGATCACCGCTGACGTCTCTTTGGTGAAATTCAGCTTGACTGGTCTGCAGTACCTCGTGGACGATGCTCTTGGATTTTTCCAGATTACAGTACTTCCTGCTGTTTCCAACACAAGTAGCAAAGGTACTAAAGAGACACAGAACAAACAGTCATCTGATTTCTCTTCCGGAATCTTTTGTTTATAACAGCTCTGTTCCGAACTGCCATCACAACCCCACTTGGATAGCAGTTTGCAACGAACTTTGTGTGATGGAAAACGCTTGAAGACGTCTTCTTGCATACAGCACAACCGCATGCAGGTGTGGTCGAATAAAGCCTGGAGTCGAATTTCGGCGTGAAAATCCGACACAACGACAGATTCCTCTGGCGGATAGCAACGCTGCTTGGACTCTTGCACTTGGTAGTACGGCGGATAAATGTTGCAGCCATATTCCCTCGCATTATCACGCAGATCCTTGTAGCCATTTGCGGAGAGCCCAAGATCTAACATAAGGGCAAGAGCTGCGTCTGACGTCATCATTTTTGGTGAACTTGCTTCTTCTTCCCTTTTCTTTGCTTTCTTAAATTTTGTCGCATGCTCAGGTGATGCAGTTGCAACTTGTCCGACAATGCTAGCGGCATCTCTTCGACCTGATTCACGCAAACTCATTTGAGTAGCTACAACTAATTCGTTTGCAGATACCCCCTGAAGCAAAACCTTCGCCTTCTTCCTTTTTGTTGAGACACTGCATTCATCAAGATTCTTTTGGGGACGTCCTGGTTTTGTCGCTGAATGAGACAGTCTTTTGGGAACGGCGGCTACCACATTTTCCTCAAAATTCACTTTTTCCTGGAGCCATGAATGGTTCGAATCCAAAAAAAGTGTCTTGCTTCTTCCACTGCTTTCCCATCGCTTGTTAACTTCGGAGCAAAACAAAGCTACTGTGCACCTAACGGATCTCAACACAATGCGGGGTGAGCGCTTCAATCCCCGTCTCTTAATAACATGTCTATACACAGTGTCGGTCCTTGTTCTTGAGCTACTTCCATACCATATATCAAAATCAACAGTTCTTTTGAGGATCTTGGGTTCTGTCTCTTAAAACGAATGTTGTAGAGAGATTCGCAAGTGGTTGCAAAAATAATTCTAATGCTCGTGAAGAGAACGAAAAATGCTATGTAATGCGCATATTTTTGTAGCGGAGACATGCGGTACTCTTTCTGAATTTTGACGCAAATAAAAAACTGTCGGCCGTCCCAAACTCAATTTTTGGTCCTTTTCTCATGCCTTTTTACCTGTTGCAAGTAGATTGACTAAAGCTAAAAGTAGTCATATCTAAAAGGGCGCACCTTGATGTGTTTGAGGCATTTCTTGTTCACCTTTGAAATATCACCGCTCACGGTTGAGACGCCACGGAATAATGAGACGAAATTTTTGATCTGATTAGCCCGCATGAGCTGTTGTAGAAGCGTTAACTTTCCGTTATCGCGCTGACAATATCAAGTGGTCACATGTCAGGAAACCAATCATGTGATGTGCAGGGATGGTTAAGGAATACCTACGCGCAGTTACATTGACTTTTCAGGACAAGTCGAAAATTACATTTTGAGCGGCTAGATTTGCGAAATTGCACACTGTGCGCCCCCTAGGTCCTTGTGGACTGCTGGTTAAACCCTCTTTTGTCGCGTCTGATTCGGGTGCTACCACCGATGCCCGGGTCGGGGCGACAAATATACAGCGCAATTTCTTTCCTGTAAATGACAAGTGCCTGTCGGAGGAAAACTCGAATTGAAAATAACTGACTCCACCCTTATCAGTGCTGAAAGCTTGAAGAACAGTTCGTATAATACAACGGATGGCCCTGTGGCTAAACGGATAACCGAATACGGATAATCCGCTGATCCTCGTTGTAAGAACAGGCTGTCTGAAGAAGTATTGCATACTATGTGGAAACAATGCATTATGAGCTCCGGAACTCTGCTGCTTCTTTTTGATGAAGTAACTGTAGTTCTGGAGACTACACTCCAGATGTCCACGCGTCTTATTCAAAGAGCTGATTTGAAGACAAACTATTGTGAGGAACAAACCAATGGCATATTTGGAATAGAATAAAAGGATAAAGTGGTCGGCGTTGATCAATCCCGTCACGTGGGATGCGCCACGTATTCGACTTCATCTTGGCATCGTAGAGGCGTTGAATGCGCATGTGCCCTATACAGTGACTTGCGGGGGCATCCAATCCACCAAGTCATTGCTTCATCCTCCCAGACTCCTCTGGTACCAATTCATCGACCCCCGAGGGATGGATGGCTTGTTTGGCCACGGGCGGAATCGAGCCATCGATCGTGCGCGTGCGCAGCTAGCCACTCTTACCACTGCGCCACACGCGCCCTGGAATGAAATACTGGTGATAATACTACTTGAAATATTCAACGGAGTAGTTTATTCCTCTTGTCATTCTCATTACCACATGAGCGGACGGCGTACCGCATAGGACTTGCTCCCAATTCCAAACGCGTTTTGCTGTATCAATATCTAATAGGGCAGTTTGCTCATCAATAAATCATGAATTTCAAGTCTAAAAATCGAGCTGTAAAAATATCAAAAAAATGTTTGATCAGTTTGACGAGAATGAGTTCCGCCTGTGACGACTCTCCTCCACTGGTATAAAAGGGCGCAGTTTCGCTTGGATGTCATTCCAGAGAGAAATGTTCGTATATCTCATCTGCCTTCTCGTTCTCATCAACGCCTTCGGCCCAGAAGAGGTCATGGCACAGGTATGCGACTTCTCTGTAAAATTTCGACCAGCACATGCAGTACCCTCCACTATTATAGGGAGACTGTGTGGACCGCATGCCTGCTGGAGAATGTCAGAAGTTCAAGGACAAGGGAAACTGTGAATCCCCTTACCATGAAATAGTCGCAGAACGTATGTGCAAAAAGACATGTAACAGATGTTGATCATGAAGCGAATTCGCAACACAATAAAAAAAAAACCAACATCTGCTTGCTACCTTTTTGCCTGCTACCCAACTTAACTCAAGGTGTATTACACTCATTTAGAGGATGGTTAGCTCACACAAACATATGCAGGAGACTCTATTGGTGAGAACCACGGAGCGTGCGAATCAAATGCAACGTGGCTGTTTGATTGTCTGCGCATCCACAATTTCCATAGCTACGTACCACCACTCTCATTCTCATCCAAATCTTTTGCTTCCCAATCTAACCTGTCCAAAGGACCGCTAAAGTATCCTGTACGTATCAGAAAACATTGCTTGCCACAATGTGTTATGAAGAGAACCACCCAAAAACATTTGGGCTTTTTCCAAAGCTACAAATATTTTACATTTTAAGAAAGTATGACCAAGCCAGGACAGCGATATATTATGGTGGTAAGGAAGTCTTGAGCCGATTTACATTTTTTCTTCTTTATTTCCTTACTCAGCGTACAATAGGATTCACTCAACAGTATATGTAGTCACCATCGTTGGCCACTACAACGTCCCACCTAATGGGTAGGTCAGAAATTCCCTTCTCCCAGAAGTGGGGAGGCTGGGAGTCAAAGAAGTCGCTGATCGCCCTTTCAACATCTTCAATTTTGGTGAATTTTTTCTGAGTTAGGAATGCCTTGAGGGGACGAAATAAGTCATAGTCGGAAGGGACAATGTCAAGAGAATAGGGTGGATGGGGAACCGTGTCCCAGCCCAGCTCCTCCAACTTGTCACGTGTCCCTTTAGCTACATGGAGCCTAGCGTTAAAGTGGAGCAGGAGCACAGAAGCTCGTCTCGGCCGTCTTTCTCGAACAGTGTCCGCTAGTTTCCAAAGCTGATTGGCGTAAAAGGTTGCGGTGATGACACCTTCTTGCGGGAGCAGTTCGTAATATAACATTCCTCGCGAATCCCAAAAGCAGCGAAGGAGACACTTCTTGGAGTGGTAGTCCGATTTGGCTTGTGTTGGCGGCCCTTCTCGTCGAGGGAGCCACATGTCACGACGTGCGTTGGGATCGTAGTGGACCCAACTCTCGTCTACATTAATGAGGTCTTCCAGTTTTTCCTTTCGTTGAGGGTGAAGAGGGAGACTGACAAATGGATAGCCGTGTGAACCGCATGCCATCGGTCAAGACATAAGGGATCCATCGAGTCAGCACTTTTCTGTAGCCGAGAGCCTGGAGGCGACTGAGAACTGTTGGAAGGGTACATAGTCTAGTCGCAAGACTGCGGGTGCTAACCTCCGAGTCTCCCTTGACGGCGTCGAGAATGAAGGAGTCTTCCACCGTGTGGGGGCATCCCGACCGAGGCTTGTCTTTGAAGTCCGTGTCTCCTTCCTTGAAGCGAGCGAGGTAGCATTTGACAATGCTGATGAAAGTGGTATCCTCTCCCAATGCGCTGTTGATGTTTCGAACGGTTTCCGGCGCTCCAGTTCCGCGACGCCATTCATAGAAGATTATGGCTCGGGGGTGGTCTTGTGACATTGACATCGTTATTAAAGGTAAGAAAGGGAACCCGGGTATAGATACCGACCAGTTTCGAGAGTGATAAGGATAGAGAATGATACCACATGGTGGGTCATGGTATCCACCAAGAATCGAAAGTTTTGGCATTTTCAAAAAAATCGCCTCAAGACTTTCTTACCACCCTAATATTTTCCTTAGCGAGCATCGTTGTGAAAAAAAAAACCCTAGAAACGAACTATTTATTCATCACATGTTCTGATATGATTACTATAGTGAGCACTTGCGAGGCAAAACCGTAATTAATACTCGGAACGGAAAGCTATCACAAGATTAGAGCTCATGGAAAATTGCACAACTTTCGAGTATTATACGTGATGTAAAATTTAGAATGCATAATGACGAAACCATAATCAATCTATGTAGATTCACAAGCATTACAAAGCAAAGGCAGCGCTCAGTTCCCCCAGGTATCGGAGCCTTCAAAGTCAGGGTTTGTTTTCAGTCGAATTAGGCTAGAATTGAGGTAAATATCATAAAAAGACAAGTATGAACGGTTCAGAAAAGAGTCGGTATTGGTGCATTCACAAACTGAAGGTGGGCTGTGCGGCTGTGCACTATCAAGCATATTTGACATTGATTGAAAACGACCGTGTCTCAGTCCATGGTCTTTCTACCAGTACCGATTTCCGGTTGAATGGACTATATTCTTGAGAAGTGAAGGAATAAAATTTTAAAAAAATGAATTGAACTTCTGACTAGTAAAATGTAGTTACTTCGTGGGGGAAACCGCTAGTTCATGAAGAGTTCAGCACTACTATCAAAATGGTATGACGAAACCCATTACAACTCTATTTCTATTAGAGCGCTGCCTTCCGAAGTAATTAGAAGAGGAGGCATCCACCTTGTCAATCATATATTTCCTAACGAATTGTTAAAGTGATACATTTCCAACCTAACGGAATGACAGGAGGAATGAGCACCTGTAGATTAAAGGGTGAGAAGCAAGCATCGACTTTTCAAATGCGAATCATCAGCGTAAGTGTTGTGGCTGTCAGAAGTCGTTCCTTTTCATTGTTAGCAGCGGGTTTCATACAACCCAGACCTTCCCATATATCGAACCCATTTGATGACGTCATGATCCGAGTAGTTCAGTTTAGACTCGAACACTTTCAGATATCGCACCTGCAAAAAGTTTCGCATCTTAATTGAAAAAAAAACCAGGATAAAGCGCCAGCGAACAGGACAATTGAGACGGAATGATCACCTTGAAGCCGCTTGGCGCAAACGGAACTTCGAAATTAACACTAACTGGAGGTCGGTCCCAACGTTTTGGAGCCTGAAGTGGACATACTGATAGTAGCAATTATCACGATATCGTAACAACGACAAATACCTGAACTCCAATGGTGAGGATGTCAACCTCAGCCGATATCTGCACCTCCTTCCCACCGGCCAACCTCTTGATCTAAAAAAAAATGTCTTCAGAAGAATCTATATACGTACAGTAATCTGCAGAAATCATTGCAGAGTACATAAATGATTACCTTCCACACAATGGCGTTCTCACCAGACTTGTATTTCGCTTTCCCTTTCATGCACAACAATGTGGCACCGCATGTATTGGGCGGTGTTGGAATGCGAACCTATGAAATGCGCACATTTTGGAAGTTCGTCATAGCGGACAATTCATAAAAATTTGAAGTTTTATTTTAATTTAGCTACAAGATACCTCAATTTTTTGTCCAACAAGATTTTGCTTGTATTCTGCTTTGAGAACAACCTTAAGCTCCAACTTCGACTTGCTCACCTCTCGCACCAGAGGAATAACTCTAAACTACATATAATATTCTTTGCATTTTACATCATACAAAATATAAATTCTGTGCCTACAAGCGCACGCCAGGACAAGACAGAGCATGTGGTGACAGATAACAGACGTATCTGTTCCGCGAGTAGCAGTGGCGGACGCAGAAAGTGGGCGGGAGGGGGGTGTGGGAAAAAATTGGGGTCTCCGCCGTTTTGGGGACCCAGATGGAAAATAAAATTAATAAAAATATTAAATATAATAATAAATACATGATAAAAATTATTTTAAAAAACAATAATAAAAATAAACAAATAAAAATAAACTAATACAAGATTTTTATTTGTATTGTAAAGCAATTTCAAAAATTTGGCAACCCATTCTCGGGGGGGGGGGG
>JARK01000190.1:47497-66958 GCA_000688135.1 Ancylostoma ceylanicum | reverse complement strand
GGGGGGGGGTGGGGGGAGGAGGAGGAGAGGCTTGTGCCAAAGAATTCGTTACAACAATTGACCCTGACGCTTTGGAACCTTGGAGTAGTCTGTGCTGGGATTCATGAGAAGATAACCAGGCAAATCAACCATGATTGGTTCTGAAGAAACGTGACTGCTTTTCATGTACTAGAGTACGTAACTCTGAAAAACGCAGGAGACAAAGGTCGGTTTGCTAACTTGGTTCTGCTAGGTTATGCGTGTCATGAATCCTAGCCCTGAAGTAACCATATGCAAATGGTCTGAATTGGACAGAACCTTACCGAAAAGGTAATTTAATATCTTGAGTAGTACGATATTTGATCAGTTCACAGGTCCCATCCGGAGGAACAAAAGAGATCGCACGGTCGCTTTCAAATTTCCCAAGTCGAACGCATTGATGGAACTGGATGTCATCTATGGCCACCACAGTACGAGTTCTGAATGCAAAAATGAAGTGAGAACTAAGCGTAACGATTAAAAAAAAACTGGGAGTTATAACGAGAACAACTCAAAGCGAAAGCTAATGAGAAAAGAATAGATCACATTGTGTGATTCACTCACGGCTTAGTAGGATCATCATACTGATTCCGACTAATAGATTGTTGAAGTGTAATCTTATCATTAATTCCAAATTTACATTCCGGCATGCCTGACAGGAAGCATTTCATCAACACCTTGCCGGCAACGTTGACCGACAACACCTGTCCTGAAAAAAAGTAGAATGAATAAATTTGTATTTTCCACAACAGCACGTCAGCAAGAGAATTCTCCGTTATTCTTGCTAAGTTCAGGCAACGACATTTCTAAAAGGAAAAGCTTATACAAATTTTTCCCTAGAATCAGCATCCTGATCCAAAGCTAAGACCTGGGCGACAACGGAGATCTAACATTTTCTTATTCGGAGGGGTATACGGATCCGTTACCCATGAGCATTGTTTCAGCTAATTTTCAAAAATTATCTTCCGAGAAATTTAGGCGGAACCCTGCATTATTCTGTTCGGGCACAAGCATTAAACATGCCATCAACCAACGCCTGATTTTGTTTTTATCCGCGAATCATAATCTTGGTCCAATATCAAAGCGCTGGAGAGGAGCGTCACGAAATCTCCGAAAGGTGGGAATCAGCAGGTGCAGCCGCAAGGATAGCTTTTGCGGAAACAGTTTGGATGGCGACCAGATAAGTTCTCTACAAAATTAAGGGGCTGCAGATGTGCGAAGAAATCAATATAAATTGAGAAAAGAAATATATACATGTAATGTTGTGAATCGTGTCTCCAAGAGGTTGTACAGGACAATACAAAGTTAGGAAGAGGTATGCGGACTTTTTGCTCTCAATATTTTGCTATTTTCGCCATTTAAAGACTTTTTCTTGCACCACAATAATTTATAATTGACATTTAACCCCAATTCCCCAAGAAAATGGAAACAGGGCATCGAAATAGTGGAAGCCCTAGTAAGATTTTCATCGAGATGTGCACAAACATCGTCTCTCAATTCAGCGGAGATTTCACACACGGACTAACCAATTAAAAATAAAAGTGCTGAACAAGAAAATGAAGAAATATTGCCAACCTTGTTGGTTCATTAGAAGATTGACACATTCCACAACATCAATGAACAGTTCATTCCGGCGATACTTTATACCTTCACGTCGCCAGCTGATCTGTCCGGTCACCTGAATGCATGTGGTTCACTTTTTTACCTTGACTGGAACGTATTTGTTTACTAGAGTTTTTTTTACGTTAACACTAGACAAGTCTAACAAGGAGAAGCTAGTAAACCGGGTGCTCCCCCCTTTTTTCACGCCACTAGTCACTGTAAGGATACATAAGCATTCAAATGCATCTACAATTTGAAGTCAAAGGGATAGCTCAACGAATGACTACAGAGAAACAAATGATTAGAAGACTCTAAACATTACTAAAGTTTTTTTTTCTTTTCCTATGGCATGTTTCACACAGATTGACCGGAAATCGGAGATAGCAACAGCTGGTGACAAAAAATAGAAAAGCGGACGTCAAGAAACATTTGGTGCTCAGCTGTCAATTACGAATAGTTTCTTTCTGAAGAGATTCTGCGTAATATGAGGGAAATGAGATGCAATCCTGCTTTTACAAAAATACTCAGCTCCGGTAACATGCGGGATAGGTTAGAGCAGCATCACTAGAAGAGAAGTAAGGCAGTGTAATTAAAGGAAGAACATTCACTCAAAGCTAATTGCTTCGCAGAGCTAGCTAGAGTAGGTCCAAATTACTTCAATGATGCATTGGAAGAACGACCGAAGACGAATGTAACAGCACAAGACAAGGCAGAAATTCGAGCAACGAATAAGAAGCTTTCAACTGCTGCGTCATGAATACCCACCTGACTGGTGATCTGTTGTTGTTCCTCCCTGGTAACGCCACGTACACCAGTTTGTGTTATGTAGGTCTTAAGTACCGTTGCATCTGTCATCTGAGGGTAACCAAAATCCACAAGTTCGTCGAGAAGCTCATAAATAAGCACGAAATTCGAACGGACGCTGTCCTAAACATGTTAATAGTAATCCCGGAACGAATGGCTAACTCTAGGGGAGACAAGACGACGTTCAGAGAATAATCCTACTTTTAGAACTCATAAATACTTGTAAACTACTACAACTAGACTTCTCTACAGTTCAAAATGTCACCGGAACACTTTTGATTTCATTTGTCCGGAGCCAGAACCTTTTTTTTCTTCAAAAAACACACACCCACAGTACGAATACAGTCCCTCTCGAAAAGATAGACGGTTTCCGTGACTGCAGAATCGCGGCGGGAGCTGGACGAGCGCTGCGGAGACAGTATGGTTCAAATGAGAGGATCAAGTAGGTCCCACCGCGATACTGCAGCCGCGACGCTATGAAACCGCACGCACAATCCGTCTATCTTCCCGACAAGGACTGCACAAATATCCACTTCTTGTAATAAAAACAATCTTAATCTCTGCGAATCTGGTAAATCATAACCACTACAACACAAAAATTTCAAACCACACCAAGAATGAAAACAACAAAGGAATGGGACTCACCTCTGTGATCTTTCCAAAATACTCGGTCATGGTTGCGGCAAGCTTTTGCAACACCTGCAACATCAAGGATTGGAAATTGTGCCGTGGGTCATATCGCTATAATCACCTCAAACACTGCGGCAGCGTTTGCATCCAATCTCGTGGCGGCTGCCATCCAGACGGAGCCACATTTTCGGTGCAGGAACGAAGTACGACCGATCAGATTAATAGGAGATCTTACCTAAACAACGCGGTATCACATAACACAATATGGAAAACTAAAATTTGCAAGTGTACCTGCTGCCTAGCGTGGATAACATTTACCCGGAAAGCATTGACTGCGTCTCTCGTCACATCGTCGCGGAATATCCGACAGATCAACACCTCTCCCTTGAATGAAGAATGTTGTAACACATTTGAACAACAGTGTGATACGCAAACGCAGAGGAGCAGAGAGGATGAAGAAAGGAAAAAAAAAGAAAATAAAGAAAGGATGGAACTAAGGAAAAGCGTGCCTGGCGTTTACATGGAAAGCGGTGCGCAGCTGAGGTCTGCAACTGGCCAATTCATCGGAGTGACCAATCGCAGGACTCGGTAAGCCTTGATACGAGCAACGCTCCCCCCCCCCCCCCAAAAAAAAAATGTGGTGTAAGTCCAGAAGGTTAGATGTTGCGGGTAATGAGATAAGAAATTCAAGTGCTAGAAAAAATTTATGATAAGTTCTCTGCAGGTGTCTCCTAGAAGGAAGAAAATTCCAGTTCTGAGCGAAGGTAGCCTGCATGCAAAAGGCGGTACGATTTTTCCACCTCGAAAAACGTCACGAAACCAAAAATCGTCGCAATAATGCGTTCTTCGAGCCAAAATGGAACGATGCACCATTTCACGCCGCTTGAAATGGTGCTTAATTACCAAAAAGATGAGCTTATGATTCCTACGAACAGATCTAAATACAAGGAAACAAGAAATGAGCCCTCCAGGGTGCAAGCTTGTCCACCATAGGGTCGCCGACGTAGGATTAAAGATGAGACAGACAGCTTCAGCCATGGTGTGGTTTATAGAATGGTCACACGCCAGCACCACCACGCATTCGTAAGATGAATACGAGAAAACTTCTATCGCTATTGAATAGACAGAAATTGAACAAAGTACATGGATCTACAACAAAGGGAAGATTCAAAGCTTCTCGCCAAGAGTGAAACTTCAGCGGCGCAAACTCCACGCGCACGATGCGAATAATACAGCAACAGCAAGACTGTACAGATTTTCCGAATTCAAATAGGAGAAATCACCTTGTGGTTGTAAAGGAACAGTCCTCCAATCATTTTCCACCGGATATTCTTTGTCAAAACGTCATTTTTCTAACTGGTGAACCTAAATTAAATAAGCATAATTAAAGGAGAGAGCTTTCGAAAAAGTATGGGTAGCCACAAGATGAGACCGTTGCTGTGAATCAAGGAATCTGCTACAGAAAATTTATTACAAAGATTTCGTATGCAAGCAATAAGAATCACTTACAATCGAGTACCCAAAAATGAAAGAGCATACAAAGTTAAACATGTATTCATCAATCAAATTCTTCACAACATCATCCAATGCAGAAAGAAAGAGCAACACTCTCGGCATAGAATTTAGGTAAATATTTACATTTGTACATAAACACATGAGGATGCACGCGCGAGTTTACAATAAATCAACGCTCGACACCATCAAGTCTAGTAATACGGCTCCCAATTGGAGTCGTCTGCTGGAGTGAGATTTCCAGTCACGAGGAGGAAGATATCAATAATCCACCAAACACCTAGTCCGCCAAGTGTCATTAGTTTTCCGACAGCGATGGCCGAGTAGCCTAGACAAAACCTATCCACTGCTACAACACCCAGAAACACAGAGTACAGTAGAGTAGAGAGGAAGTGGTGGCCGGTATACCTAAAAGAAGCAATTTGTACCTAAAATGAAAAAAAAATGCTCGAACATGTGATAAGTCAAAAGGTCCACTTGTGGTATTTTTCAAGAAAAAAAAAAACAGTAAGAATATGTGGGGTCAAAATATTTATACGGAAATAAGTAACGTCAGCATTTTGTATACGAAATTACCGATTACAAACAGTCGTTGTAGTGAAGGAAAAAGAAATTCTTCAGGAAATTCTTCCACATTTCACTGATCCATTCAAAATCCATTGAAAAAACAACAACGCCGCTACTGCGTCTGTTCATTTTAGTCATCGGATGCTTCCGCAAAAACACCAACGGCGCCTACATAATTTTGTGCACATATTCATGACGTTCTGTTGCCGTCTTTGGGACACATCTTTCGGGCAACGCGAGCAAATGAATTTAATAAATAAATGAAGGAAGAATAAATAAATACCCACATTATTTTGAGACAATTATGGAATAAGCTACCTGCGAGATATCAATTTTATATGTTAATGCCTAATTTGAATCGCATAGTTCAGAGCTTTAAAGTGCCCGCCGGTGATGCTGGTGCTATTCACAGCTATTGTCACTTGGTAAGGAATTCATCAGTCAAGCAATGGACTACCCGAAGCTATTAGTCATCAAACTTTGTACAGTACCAATCTCACGTGTATTTCAACATAAAAGCTGAATTTGGACCTTTTACTTTGGCAAAATATATGGTGACTTCAGGATGGAGACTGTTATCGGACACATGTGGCATCGGACTATCACTGCAGCAACGAATGCATAAGAATACCAGGCAGGATCATATTAAAGAATAATGTTGTTCAGATCAGATTGAGATTCATGGACGAGCTTAAGTTCCGCGAAAGAGCTTGGAAGAGTGAAAACACGTGAACAATCTGTAGGGGTATTCAGCACAGACGTATCGACTTGGAAAAGATGGAAAGTGGTATAAAACAAATGGAATTTCATAGTTAATGCGACGAATCAAAACACCAATGGAATTTACGTCTCACTAGCCCAATGCTTGGCGAAGACGCTACAAACAGCCAAGAACACAAACCATGAGCACACTGCATAAAGATTTCGCCGGCAACTCATAGTTCTTTTACTGACATATGTCACACATCTTGAAATACTACTGCGAAAGCAGATGGATTACAGTGTAACTAGAAAAAGATAGCAGGCCTAGAGCCGGAAGTACGCTCACAAGACTTGTTTTGATAAGTGACAAGTGAAAGGAGGGAGAACATGCATGGACGACGATGGAAAGATGGTAAGTACAAAAATCAATGAAACATGTGAACAGCAATACACCAAATGAAGATATGTATCAGTTAAACACTGAAACTATGCCAGACTGTATACTGAAGCTCCCACCTGAAGATGAATTTGAAGGACACTAAAAAACTGGGAACAACAGTTTGGTTGCTTAAAAACCTCTTCCCCAGCGTTATAGAAATTTCTACTAGATGATCGATTCTACTGCAACACCATTTTAATGCGATGAGCACTCTTTCACAACCTTTTTATAGTATAGCCATGCGCAGAAAAGTGTATATCTCATATGAAGTCTCTTCAACAAACTCACTTTATGCAAGGCACCCGTTTGAAGAAATGACGTCGCCCCCGACACTCAATGCAGGGCAAGGCTCTGCAAGCAACCCACGTCCACTCCATATCTTCAGCCCTTTGACCTCCAAACCGCGTGCAGTAACCTGCATCCTGAAAAAAAGTCTATGTGTTGCTATGACTGCCTACCCTGAACAGTACTCGCGCTCTCTCTCCTGCCGCGCCGCAGCTGATTGTACCACGCTAAATGAGCCTCCATATTTGGAGTTCCCTGCACTTACCGCGGTGTCATTATGCGATGGAGGCGCCAGTTCTGGCATGCTACATTCTATGAACTCCTCCGGTAGATAAGAGCACGGAATCAGTGGACCCATGGGGTAAGCATCATCCATCTCTTGCATACATGAGTCTAGTGCGAGACGCTCTCTGTCTAGAGCTGCCTTCGAAACCGTCAGAACTACCTGCAAAAGTTTTTTTTTTAAAAGTAAACTTAGTGAAGGAGGTAATGAAGAAGCAACTTGAAAGATCAACTCGAATGATATCTTGCTAGCACCCAGACCCCAAATCTTGCTAGTTTGCAAGCGTTATCTCATTCATCTAACATCGATACTAATTTTCTTTAGAAAACAATGTACTTCAAGAAAATTACGCTATGTTTGAGGAGAATGAACCAGACAACAAAATGTTTATTAGTGTGCCAGGGCAACTCACAGAAAAAAACTGGAATGATCAAAACAAATTTATCTCCCAGCACTCCATAATCTCATATAAACACTGCTTGTGGAGAGATCTCACCTCTCCTTCGCCCAGAGCTCCACAAAACTGGACCAAATATGGTAGCACAACAAAAACCGATATCCAACCCATGTCTTCATCGGAAATGTGCCATAATCATACTGTTCACACCGCCTTTCGAATTCAACTCCTTAGTAATAACACATTAACACATTCGCGACCTTACGCTTTTGGCATGGTGTGTCACGTGGGACATACGCGCTTTTGCACAAGTTGGACCCGTGCTCAACCGCTTGAGCACGTGGTCCCACACGGTAGGAATTTTTCCTCTGCTGCATAATACTTCGAAAATGCGCGAATTTGAGACGAACCAAAACGCAGATATGCACGAGCTTGGAGCTAATTCAAGAAGTTCACCTGCATGAGAGGTAGCAAGTAAGTAAGTTAATCTTCATACAAATTGTTCTTTTACTTGTCAGTTTCACCCATGCATTAAAGAAGTACGAGGGGATATCTGCTTTGCCCATCGCGTGTATAGATTGCTTGAACATTTCTTAGTATAAGACTGTATAGGAGTTCGCTCATTAAGATTGCTTTACAAAAGATATAACTGTGAAAAGGGCGTGCTCACCCGGTTGAGCACGCGGTCCCACGCGTCGCACCATGCGTGCTCAACCGGTTGAGCACATTGTCGCGAATGTGTTAAAGAGAAAAACATCACAGGTACACACAAGAAAAGTAGCAAGCGTAGATGTTACGCTTCCCAAAACCACTCGTACAAAGTTCAAAACAATTTATGAAGCCAAATCAACAATAGAAATCTTCATGAACAGAAAGGAAGGAATAAGAATAAAATCATTGAGCCGTATTCAATAAACTACAAAGTTTTACACAAAACTAGAACAATTCCCAAATTCCATTTCGTAACAGAATCACCGACACCTATTTCTTGACTATTTGTATCACATCTTCATGGTCTAACTTATGATGAATACCAACCCTTTGCGGGGAAAATTTCGTACTGGTTCCCCAAACAATGGCGTACCGAAATTGACTAGCCAAGGTACGGTGAAGTGCATGACAGCAATGTTCGACTGTGCATCCTGCTCTCAAAATAATACCGTCTTCTGGGCCTGTAAATGAAAATCATGAGTGAAAAACCCAAGTGATGCTCTTGCACGTGACTCATGCAAATGTCAAAGTGAATACAAGGGAGTTTCTGAGTGGAAGTATCTCTCTGATGAGATAAAATGTGGAAAACAAAAGGAAACCGTAACGGACATGAAGGAATGCAAAAAAAAAACAAGGAAGAAAAGTGAAAATACCTAGGTCTGGTGCATTTCCTGGTTTCTTCGTATAGACTCGGACCAAGGCAAGATACTCCCATATTTTCTCCAACAAGTAATCCATATTCAAGTTCATTTCACAAGAAATTACCACATGATGTGGTATCCTGAAGAAGAACCACAGATGTTTCACTAATCGGTACATGCTGGAACAAGCTATCAGAAAATGTGTTAGAAATAGAAATTACCTAGCTAATCGATCTACCTCTTCAATGGATATTTGATCGATTTTATTGTACACGTAGATACATGGAACATAAACGCGATTCCCTTGAATTACGTCTATGAACTCGTCCACGCTGAAAAGGTGCGTTTCTGTTACTAGGGTAGCATATAACCAAATCAATGGAAGGGACTATATATGGCATGGAACTGTAATAAACAAAATCAAACATCGTATACGCAAATAAGATGAAGAATTACTAGATAGCATCCGCTTACTAAACTTCAGAACTACTTATCATGAAATGCAAGCCAGGAGAGATGCAGTTCTGAAACTCAATTAACTGTTACTGTAACTGCACCACAACAACGGATATGACTGCAGAAGGTGAAAAAGGGAAATTCGTATCTAGTCGAGGAAGCAAAACTGTTACTTTCACGAAGAAACAAGATAACAGGCAGGACTAATTGTAATTGCTTCAACCACAGCTTAATGGCTCATGGAATAGCGTTCTGTTGGATGTTAACTGGGATGGAGATAAAATTGGAAGAAATGAAAAAAATGGCAACATCGTAATTCAACCGACTGTCACATGTAGTAGAACATTAGGTGCACAAATTTTTGCGAGTATCTAATGTTCATATGAGCTAGAGGACAGGTTAAATGTAGAGGACCAAGAGACTTTCATCCGATGAGATAGATAACATTCGGCTTTTCACCTGTTGAAATTATATCCTAGAGGAAGTATGTGATATGAAAACATCTATAACTACGTCATAGTCAGATAACAATAAAGGACAACAAGAATGAATATTTAAATATGGGAAAAAGAACTACTTACGTTGCGTCTTCTCGAAACACGACATCTGCATTGAAAATTTTGTATTCATGCAAAATTGTCATAATCATTTTTTCGTTGCAGTGTGTTAATGGAACAGTGTGAGTGAATTTAATTCCACCAATCTGAACAGAGATGAATAACTCATTATTCATATAGAGATTTCAAGCGCCAACCTTCTTCTGTTTGACATAGATATGTGGTGGTTGTTTATTCAGACGGATTCCAACAGCTTCCAGTTCTTTCTCTAGCAAAGGACGCTGTTGGTCAGACTTTCCAGCATCGAGCATCATTAGAATGACATCAGCCGTTTTAGCAACAGCAATTACTTGTCGTCCTCGACCTAAAATGAGAATCCAATAGGGATGTGGCTAGAACACATACTTCACTTGTAAGACTGGATCACGCAATGCAAAAAATATTAGCAGTGCAAACAGAACAATTTGTTGTGGTTGCATAGTCAGTGTTGGGATTGGAAGGAATCCTATGGCGTTCGACAAAGACCAAACAAAACAAGTTGCGACAGATCAAATAACATACAGTGAGCTTTGTGTCGGAAGGAGAGGAACTCATCAGCTCGTTTGCGACAAGATCGACGCTGTTACCCTGTGATCTCTCATCTTTGCCAATTATACTACCCATGTTCGCCGGTGTGACTTTCAAAAACGCCAGGACTGGAAGTCAGGGAACGATAACCATCAAAACTGTGTACAGTCCATCCGAAACGATAGGACGGATGAGGCTGGTGGGAAATCTAGAGGCACCTCGGTTGTGGCAAGGGCCGATTTGGCTGTTTGGAAAAAAACAGATGAACAAACTCATCGTACGGTAGTGAAGGTAGCGATGAAGTGGTAGAAAGGGACGTGAATATTATTAAAAAAAAACAAATACAACCATAATAGCTGGTAAAATCAGTGTATACTGTCAGTCGCGCCGTCTCTAAATTTCCCAGCAGCCTCATCCGCTCCATCGTTTCGGATCGACTGTATGGTGATTAGCGTTATTGGTTATCATGTAGATTGCCTAATGCTAAGAGGCACAGGACATGAAAGTTGGTTCGCTAACCAAGTTTGGCCTGGTTATGCGCTCATGAATCCTAGCCCAGTATGCTTTTAGCAGAAACGCTGTCAAACAAACTTTCACGTGATTTCTAAATAGATTCACACGCGAAGAAAAGTCTTGACGTCGAACATGACGAGTTTTTACTTCTAAGTATAAGTATACACGCATTCTGAAGGTACACAGAAGCACTTTGATGTGAATGAGGCGTTCATCTGATATAAATACTTTTTTTCTATAAACAAGAGACGATCCACTTTCTTAACATGCAGTCGCGATGACAAAAAAGTCTAGCGTGTTCTGGGTACAAAACGAGTTGTGCTGCTGTCTTTGCTGGTAATGTTCAGTTTGGATATGATACGAAAGCCATAATATGTATGTGATGGAAAAGAAAGTACACCGATTAATGCAAGGCTACGGATCGCAGAGAATTTTTGAGTGCTTTCACAAAATAAACGCCTATTGAGCAACAAAAATGAAAAAAGATAAGTTGAAAAACAAATAATGTACAAAAAGCCAACAAAATATCAGCATCACTGAAACAGTTGCGCTCCAACTAACCTTTTCCTTGAGATGCTCCTTCGATAATTCCAGGAAGATCAAGAAGTTGAATATTGGCTCCTTGATAGTTGATGACACCAGGAATACAAGTAAGTGTAGTGAATTCATAACCAGCCACTTCAGAATGTGTACTGGTCATATTTGAAAGAAGTGTAGACTTTCCCACAGATGGAAATCCTACCTGGAAACCCAACTGGAGGTGAGCACAAGAGCCAAAAACAACAACAAAAAATTACCATCGCTACTCTGGCGTCTCCACTTTTCATAACATCGAAACCATCCCCTTTAGATGCTCCTTTTCCACCTGCTGGCTCCAACAGCTGCTGACGGTACTTGGCAAGTTTTGCCTGAATATGCGTTTCAGAATTGACGGTTCCAAAATGCTTATAGGAGTCTTAGAGGAATAATTAAAAAAAAAAACTCTGATGTGCCAACCCACCTTCAAAAGGCCAAGATGATACTCGGTGGCCTTGTTTTTCTGAGTCCTGGCGATTTCTCGCTCGACCTCAGCAATTTTTTCTAGGATACCCATCAAGGCCTAAAGAACACATACGCTCCAGAAAAAAAATAGAACAAAGTATGATATTTGAAAGAAGAGAAGATAGCCAAGCGGTATCAACCTTGTATCCAAGTGCAGAAGATAAAGGTAGAAATTCATTCAATTTATACATAATAGATAGAACAACTGGCAGTTACAAATAAACCTAAGAGTGACTATCACAAATCAAAAAGAAACAACGGAAACAAAGTACTTCAACATAAATATGTACATACATATATCTGATGCTATAACTGAAATCGAGTTCCAACCCGCCTTCATAGAAGAAATCACTTTCAAACAACAGCAGAATGAATAACAGCTGATGCTGGATGAGAACACGGAACGTACCATACGCAGAAATCATTGTCGCTTTGAGGTATAAAATTTCAAACGAATGTTTCCAAGTTAGAGATCAAAAAGATTTTCAAGGGTTGGAAGAGGTGCATCTTCTGTGACTTCTGTGAGATCCGGCAAAGAATCGAACGCTTTCCTCACCTGTCAAAGTGAATTAGACGAATTTGAGAAAGAAACCATAGGAAAGATTGTCACTGCACAAATGCGTGAGAGAAAAGTAAGGTTCAGGTCAAATAGTGTACCGCCGCCTATAGCAAACCTACCTCAGCAAGGTCATTTCGTGCTCGTTCCTCTTTTCTCCTCACTTCTTTTAACATCCTTTCATGGAGATCAACTGTCGCACGAACATTAACAATCATGTCATCAAATAACTTTTGTAAATTCCGCCTCTCCAACATCTCGTCGGCTAGCCTAGATGAAGAATGTTAGTCCACAAAAAATCAAAGGCTCCTTGCAGTATAAAAGAAATCATAATAGATCGCCTGGAATAGGCAACAACGTACCTCTGGCAATACTCCTTTACAAGCGGCTCTGCTTCATCGATTTCAGCCAACAATTTCTTTGCTTCGGCGCTATTTCTGATTGTGTCAAGAGACTGAGGAGTAGCGATCATTTCAGAGTAAGATGCGATCTTGTGCCTGTAAACTTATGAATTGCATTTGTTACAATAAAACTAATGAGAAATACTGAGACAAATCGAACAGTACATAGATGGTAGAGTTTAAATCAACGAGCACACACCTAACTTCAGCGTCTGCACTAGGTGGATAGTCGAGCTTACGTAATGATTCCAGCACCTCAGTGACGTTCGTGCTTACCGACTCGGAATCGTATTCTATTGGTGGAGGGGGTGCCTAAATGCCGTAATTGAACAAGATTTTTATAAAACAGGTTCACTTATGAAATAACAACATTTTCTATCCTCACGAGGAAAAAGAAATGGCACTTTTATTTTTCAATGGGAGATAATTTTGTCTGGGTTCAAAGGCTGCCATTTGAAAAAAGCAAGGGCATTACCTAATACAATGGCTGAAGAGTCGAGTCGATTCATCTGTAGAAGGAGACTGACTTGAAAGTATTCAAATCATTATAAAACGTTTTGTTTCCCCGTGATGGAGAAACTTTTCTTACCAAAACTCGATGTAAATGCCGAAACACTGAGTGAACATTTAGTGTAAAGGATCTCGCACTACAGCAGAGCCTCCGAGCTCAACTTCAATGGGCGAGGAGAATAGCAGAGGTCGACAATTGAAGTGTACTCTGTTTCAAACGCTACAACAGTTGAGTATCGGTGAGGATAACCTGCTTTTCTTTCAATCGCCTGCAACTGCTGCACACTATGCCGCGTTCTTTTTCAGCCTGCTGTCTTCCCAAGTATTGTCCCTGGCGAAACGCACTATAGTTGCATACAACTGAGTTTGCAGAATGAATCTCGAACAGCTGTCAGAAAATGTGTTTTCTTCGTACACAACGAAAACGTCCCAAGCCTGGCTTTTACCAGTGGGCTAAAGTAGGAATAAAATGAAGCAAAGAAGCTTATCTGACAACCTAATACTTGGGCTGTATTAATTATAAGCTAGACAGACTGAGAGGAGTGTGATCATGAATGTGATTTGAATCAAAATTAGTAGAAAAAACAAACCATTTCATCAAAATGGAGCTCATACGCACGGTAGGTAAGTTGCAGAGTCCATTCTAATCTAATACCTATGAGTCCATTCTAATCATCTTTAGACTCTACCAGGTATCTATATATCCTATATTATGTGGACGTTGTCTTTCAGTTTCTTTTGCTTGTTGTTTTGTATTCACATGTGATAAATATACATGAATTATCGGCCGGTGAATGCGCACCGCTCAAGAGAACGCGTCGGTGTCGGACCAAATTCTCTATCTCATGCTGTTTTGTTCTAATACCCTAGAAACCCTACCACTCCTAAGTAAATAAACTATGAATCCCTGTACAATTCTCAGGTAAGTGATGGTCCACAAAGAAAAAAGAACGAACTTTGAAAAAAAAGGAGGACTCACGGGAGGAAAGAGTTCAGGAATGTGAGGTGCGTGGACATGTGCGTGATGAGCGGTAGCACTGTTGCCACTTGATTTTCTTCTTTTCACCACTGCGTCCAGTCTGAATATAAGGACTTTAAGGATAAAATGGCTGTCGCTCAGCACTGGTACTCAAAATAATGACGAAATACAAGATATACGTACGCGGTCAGCTGTTCTTCACTGTAGATTTGGCGATCCCTCCAAACATTCAGAGTTTTTATCATTGCTTTGTCCAGCTCTGGACCGGAAATTTTTGCTGCGTGCCTTAAAAAGCGACGTTTCACCATAAAACAAAATGAGCGGATTAAAACAGAACAAGTAGGAAAACTGGGACTAACAAGAAAAAACGAAAAGAAAAAAAAAGAGCAGAAAAATCAGCTGCACAGTAACGCACCGAAAGGCGGGTTCCAAAACGGTGTAGAATTTTCCCATAATCTCGGGATTTTTCTTGCGGCTGTTCTGGATAACATCGTTGGCAACGTAGAGCAAATTTACGATTTGCGAGGAGTTCGTCTCTTTTCGAACTTCCTGAAGCAAATGAATGATGTTCCTTCTTTTAACATACAAGCCGGAAGACACTACCTTTAACCAGATCTGAACAATGTCGTCCATATGCTTGTGATGATGCATCAACCACAGCGACAATGTATTTATTGAATCCTGTTGAGGTCTGAGTTTAGCGAGTCTCTCTCGCATCGATGCCTCAGAAAACCCCGACATTTGACCTAGAATCCGGCATGATAAACGCGAATATATACTCGGCAAATTCCAGGAAGCAAATGAAGGATGATAGTACTTTCAACAAAACAACAACAAAACACATGTGCACTCTTGTGCTTGTGAAGAAAACTGCAGTGCGTGTGGAGCAGGATTCTCAATTGGAGCACTGCAGGCGCCGGTGACGTTGCGTGCGGGTGAAGCACGGGTACAGTTGGTTTGGAAAAGAGTGAGTGCTCTGAAGTCCGCCGCCTGGCCAGCAGCCGGGAGAAGAGGTGTGCCTGACCAGGAAACGGGAGATCAGATGCTTGCCTGGCCAGTTTACGGCTGAATCGACGTTTTCAGATGTTGCCTGAACATTTTACGGGTCAACATCGGATCCGGCTCAATTTACGGTTGTTGCCTGATCAGATTCCGGACTCGCGTGTTGCCTGGCCAGGTTACGGGACTCGAGTGTTGCCTGACCAGGTTGCGGGACTCGAGTGTTGCCTGACCAGATTACGGGTGAAGCAAGATATTTTCTTGTAGTCGACCCCTTAATTTCCAAGGGTGCGAAGAGATTTCAGGATGAAACTCATGCAAAATAGATATGTCCTTAACGCCCTCCCATAACACCAAAAATTGCGCCGTTTTTTGATCAAAAAGGATTTTCTCCATATTAACATACGAGTCGACACCTTCGGCATGTATGAAGCACGATGAACGAGTACTTGTAATAGATGGCTGAGAGTGGCTGTTTTCAAGACGATAAAGGCTGCTTCATTAAAGGCAGCACCCACGGAAATCCTCACTTTCGAGGTGAGTCGTTCTCCATGTGGTCAGCTGTCAGACAATCACAATGGTGACTTGAACACAGAAAAAAGCGGCCTATCTGTGGAGATACTGCAGTGAACACAGAGCCGAGCGTAGCCATTTTTGTGTCCGCCATGCCAGTTAACGCTATTGATTTGGCATGTCGAGTGGTCTAGCCTAATGTATCATGTTGTATAAGGAATATTGTACAGTGTAGGGTATGGAATGCACACCATCCACAAAAATTCGTGACGATACGCGCGTATATTCCCAGCGGAAAACTCGTCCGCGCTGTGGACGCACGTGAAATAAGCGCCTTCATTTCTCGTCTTCCAGCGTGTCTCACGCTGTCTCATCACTGCCTATGAGTTTATCGTCCCTGAAAACCTTGAAATTCAGCGAAATCTCCAACACAAAAAATTTCCGTAGGTGCTGCCTTTAAGTGGCTGGTGCCTATGACGCGTCGATGTGATGAGTCGTCTACGCGGTACTTTCATGCGGTGGCGTGGGACCCTGCTTCTTGGGGACCGTGTTACTCCAATTTTGTGTAGGTGTCCGGGTGTAATGCCTGTACAGTTTCCGGGTGTTGTCGAGCCAGTTTCCGGGTGTTGCCTGACCATTTTACGGCTCTTGCTCGCCTAGCCAGCAGGCAAGCACGTCTGCTGGCCAGACAACAAGACCCGTAAAATGTCCAGGCGGAGCACTTCAGAGTGTTGGCGGATTGGGACGTGGAATGCACAAAGCGACTTTTGGGAAATCATTCACGTTTTAGTTAGGTAATTGTGGTGATTTTGAACCACCTAACACGTTAAAAGAGCCCCGGAAATGTTGTGAAAGTAAATAAGTACGTGGATTTTATTTTTGATCGCGCGATAATCGCTCTCTGGTGAATGCGGGAAGATGTAATAATCCAAACCAACTCCACGTATCACTTTGTTATTTGGGGAAGAAGACAGCAAATGAGAAGTGTGCATGAGTTCTGTGCGAACTTCTACTAGAAAGTTCCCTCTTACGAAGGAGAGACATATCCGCTTTCATTCTGCAACAGTTTCAAACATCATCCATGTAACTCTTAAGCTTTGTTTATAGTACGTCGGAGTCCGATTCGGTCGGATAACGAGTGATACGTATCGATCCTCGTCGGGATCCGACCGAAAAGGATCGATACTCATCTTTTGTTATCCGACCGGATCGGACTCCGACGCACTATAAATGAAGCTTTAGAAGGAATGATAACCTTTCCCGTTCCATCTCAGGCAATAACACCTCAGGCAATAGCACAGGGCGACCCGACGGCCAAAACAGCCGGACCGGGCCACCCGGCTGCCTAATTTATGGGCGTGGCCAGCTACCGGGTGACCCGAGGGAATTAAATGAACCACAGGGCGACCCAAGAGAAATGCGTGAAGCGTCGGCCGACCGGAGGGAATGCTGCAGAATTACCGGGCGACCCGAGGGCTATTCATGCCGGAGTTGGCCCATGTAAAGAAGACATCTTCAATGAGGCGTTAGAAAACAAAGATGTTACGTGAAGGCGATGAAAAGTCCGTGACATTGAATATATTTCAAAGGCAAAACCCAGATAATCTGTCATCCGAAATCTGGAAAATAGCTGAAGGTGAAGGGACACAATGGCTCACTAGTTTCTTCAATGAACTCATAGCCGAAGGAAAGCTGCCCGAAACATGGATGACGAACACGACGGTGCCTATATGGAAGGGGGAAGGAGATGTAGCGGATTGCATGACATACCGACCGATTAGGCTGCTGTGTCACACAATGAAGATCTTCGAGCGAGTTCTGGGCCGCAGACTCCGAGGCATCGTTGAAGTAACGCGTAATCAGTGTGGGTTCGTCAAGAACTGTAGCACAACCGACGCGATCCATGCTGTACGGCTGCTTTCTGAGAAACATCGAGAGAAGAAGAAGACTGTACATCTAGCCTTCCTTGATCTCGAGGAGGCTTTTGATAGGATACCCCGTGAACTGATTTGCTTGTCACTGCGCTATCATGGGATCCCCGAAGAATACGTCAGATGGATGCAGCTTCTCTACAGGAATGTCACGAGCTCAGTCAGAAGCGCCGCAGGAACATCAGCCCCATTTGATGTCCACGTAGGAGTCCATCAAGGCTCTGCACTTTCACCGCTTCTTTTCATTCTCTGCATGGACACAGTATCGAGCGATCTACAGTCAAGACCGCCAAGGACGCTTCTTTATGCTGATGATGTCGTAGTCGCTGCAAGCACCAGAGAGGAGCTCCAGAAAGAGGTGCAGGCTTGAAAAGACCGGCTGGAACAATATGGGATGAAGCTTAACATAAAAAAACAGGCTTAACATAAAAAAACAGAGTCTTATGAATGCGGTGAACAAACATCCGGGACGATCTATATCGATAATGAGGAGCTTCCGAAAGCTTCCGTGTTCAAGTATCTAGGATCCCGTATCTCAGCGGACGGTAACACGATAGTGGAGGCTGAATGTCGAGCGAACGCTGCGTGGAGCAAGTGGAGGCAGGTAACGGGTGTAATGTGCGACAAGAAGGTCCCGCTGAAGCTGAAGTCAAGGATCTATCGCACAGTAGTCCAACCTGTTGCGCTGTATGGAACGCAATGCTGGCCAACCTCCTTAAAACACGAGCAGACCCTCCACACAATGGAAGTGGGGATGCTTCGCTGGACTCATGGGATCACACGTCTGGACAGAGTGCGAAACGAAGACGTACGCTCGATGTTTGGAGTAGCATCCATCACGGCAAAGATGCGGGAAGCTCGACTACGCTGGTACGGTCACGTGCTGAGAAGTGAGGATCAGTCGCCAAATCAGCAATGAACACCACTGTGGAAGGACGTAGACCGAGAGGGGGAACCAAAGCCCGATGGCTAGACAGAATTGAACATGATATGCGGTTACTGAAGCTTAGTGTGGATGACGTGTTCGATCGAAGGAAATGGCGCAATCGTACGAGGAACGCCGACTACAGACCATGGGAAACAGGCTAGGAAAAAGAAGCTTGCGAAATTTGAGCAAGAACTAGGCATATTGTGATGTAGACTTTCGAAGGTTTTAGAATACAAAAAAAGGAATGCAAGTGGTTCTAAATGAAGGTCTAGGGGCCTTCAGTTCAGTGGCCCAAGCCGATGGCTGTGCTGCATCGGATTCTTCTCTGCTCTCCAACTGTCTGCGAATCCGCGTTCCTCAATGACATCACCGTTCGCATTCTCGATTGCTGCTGTGGTATGAAACGGTATAAAAGTCCGCATCACTGGCTGCTCCTGTACGTACAGTCAACGGGAAGGTAAAATGGTCAGGGAAAATCTTAACTGTCACCTGGGTGGAGTAATTACTCCAGAAGTTCTATTGTAAATGAGGAGTTTTACGCGTTGGACCGCGATGGGCCAGCATTAGACAGATCCTTGTGGCGGACCGCCAAATCTGGCGAGGTGGACCTCCATATTCTAGGTATTGGCCAGAGAGGTGCTGAGAAAAACTAGATCAAAAGAGCGTGGTTTTAGGACGCGAATGGCCAAGTGGATAGGAAAGCGGGCTTGCAGCGGGTTCGATGAGTGGGGTAGGTTCGAATCCCCAGGGCTCTGAATGCTGTGACGAAGCTGAGGCTAGTGGCCAAAAAGTTTGCATTTTCTTCTTGCGCACTCTAAGGTGAAAATCTTCTTTGCACGAAGCAGTCACAAGCTGTAAGCGCAGCTAAGGCTGTTCTTGGCTTTCAACCAGTATTTGTAAACTTTGATGGGGGGGGGGG
>JARK01000190.1:14645-47320 GCA_000688135.1 Ancylostoma ceylanicum | reverse complement strand
GGGGGGGGGGGGGGTGACCCGACTGCGATTGCCAGGTGACCCGACGGCGAATACCAGGCGATCCGAGGATAACGCGTCGGGTCACCTTGTACTCGCCGTCGGGTCGCCCTGTGTTATTGCCTGAGATGGAAAGCTTCAACGACTCAGGGTTAAACTCACGACAGTTTACAGGGTGACCGCTGTCCCCGGGTCACCCGATATTTTGTAGCGGGTCACCGGTATATTCATCTCTGGTCACCCGGTAAACTCCCTAGGGTCACCCGGTCAACTCCCTCGGGTCGTCCGGTAAATTTCCCCGCAAAATACCCTCGGCACTTCCAGCACATGCTTTCGATGGGCTAGACTGGGTTAATTGGTATACTGCTCACTCGCAAACCAACTCGGAACACTGTGTCAAGGAAGAAATGTCACACATTTATTTCGAATGCTTCATATAGGTTCAAGTAGTCCTTCAAATGCGTCGCTGGAATGAGAATTGAAACTAATGCCAAAAATGGAAACCGTGTCAACATCATGATCGAATGAAAAAGTTTGCTGACACGGTGTACAATCAAACACCAGATGGGTTTTCATCTCGATCAGGGTTGTCGTCGAACTATGCCCAGTGGTGAAGTTTCTTTCCTTTATGCTAAAGGGTATCTGCCATCCAAAATCAGCCAGTTTGATGTGTAAAATTAAAACAACTTACATCGTCCGGGATCCACACGTGCATTCTATGACGTTTTTCATATTTATATGAGCGGTCATCCCTTCTGGAAAACCCGTTGTAGTTCGAGTGCAAATGAATGCAGATTTCAAACTTATTTACAGAGGTCTCTCTAAAGAGGTTAGCACTCCAATCCACACAGTCATTGACAAGCGTCGCGAGGACGTGACTGCGCTCCTCTTCGCTTCGGCCGAGCCCCCAATAAAAGCTGGGGAAGTTAAGAAAAGTTTGAGGAGAGATCAGCTGAAGGATGATAGTTCAAAATAGAAGCCTTGACAAAGGGCCTTCTCTAACAGGGCCCGTCTGGACCTCAGACCACCCATAGCCCAACATGTCTTCTACAAAGTCTGAAGGAAACGGCAGTTTCAGTCTTCTGAAGGCTAAATTTGACGAAGAGAAGCTTGTTTCTCACCAATCAGTGTAGTTTCCATAGGTTTCGGCAAGTTTTTCAATGAATTGTCGCGTTCAAACTCCTATTTATTCTGGTGGCATAATCCTGGATTTTTTCCGGCGGATCCCTTATCTAAAAACTCCCTATGACATAAAAATATTATCGCTGTAGATTGCAGGGACGAGAAAAATTTCTACACGTTGTACGAGGAATCTGTACAGTGATGCCACTTGCTGGAAAGTGTTGTGTTTCGCTCTTGGGCGCCAATCCAGTGCGAGAATTGGAAGGTTTCAATGTGCCAACTTGGTGGATCAAAGAAGAAATGCAGCACCGCCCTGGTACGTACTTTGATGAACGGGCTGTCCGCTTCCAAACGTCAAACCTTTTTACTGCAGTTATCGAGGCTCAGTTCGGGCGCGCTAGTCGGTACAGTCTTCCCGCCATATTGGACGTCCCGCAACTCCCGCCGAATTCATGCTTCTCTAATATCACCCTGCAACATGAAACATGACAATGGCGGATACTTGGTCGTCATAATTTGAAAATGTAGCTAAACTCTACCATTAGACGATTAACATAGTCCTTAAGCCGCGTTTCTGTTGTTGCATCTTCGAAGCTATGTGCCATGATGGCATCGAGACCACCATAGTTGAAATGTTTAATTCTATACGCCGTTTCGGACTGGACGAATTCCTAACATTTAGATTGATACAGTTTCAACAACTCAAGCTGACGAGACCACCCCATATCTCATAAGTAGCTTGATTGAAAGCTCGTGTTGCCTTCATGTCATTTATTATATATACACTGCGGCTAGCTGCATGTCCAAGACACCGTTCACAAAACAGTCTTGCAATGAATCTACGCGCTGTTCATTTCCATGTTCTAAAAATTCTTCCCTTGCATATACGTGCCCTAGTAGACGAATTTCTAAAATTTGGCCTGGACACTGAATCAGACATTCAGGCGTTTGGAACGACGGCGAACCCGCCCACTTTCAGCCGATGCAGGCTTCGAGCAGGTAGTCCTGGCTGGAGCAGAAATACTTGCTGAAGATGCGGATGGAGCAGCAAAACCTGCTGTGAGTGCGCATGACGCAGGACTCATGCGGGTATTCCTGCAGCCTGTTTTTTCTCCATTGCCACATGGCAGCCGAGGTGTATATAAGCCGGCGGATGTCTTTGGAAACTTACTCTTGCTTCCGCTGTGGCGGAGAGCAGACGAGCCCTACGGGACTTGTCTGGCCAACCGAGGCCCGGTTGAAACCGCGGCCCAGTGTAACAACTGATTAGACGAGATGAGTGGGATGCGGTCGCGTGACGGTGCGGTGCGCGCGGGTAGATCCGTCTTACCACAACCGCCCGGCTCGCCGACTGCTGGCTCTGGAAACGCATGCGCGTCCGGGAAACTAATTTTTGTAGTATTGTTGTAGCCATCGGTTACTATACGGGTCCAATGTGTTTTTATCCTATATAAGAAGGTTAAAAATTGTTCCAATGTAATCGAACATAAAACTTATTCTGGATCAATACATCTTTAGTTATTCTTGTTAGGGCGCCACTATTAAGGCTGCTAGTGCTAGCGCTGCAGGATGACCTGCAATGCTCGTCATCCCAGCTGCAGGATAACCTGCCCTACTCCTCCATCTCAGCGGCAGGATCACGGCAGGTCACACGCAGGATAAGGCGCAACAAACGGGGGAATAGGCGCGACAACCCCGCCCACGTTTGCGTTCGTCCCGCAGGTGTTATGCCGCGAGAAACGCTGTAGGGCTGCGCGACAAAGGACTGAATCTCTGTGGAAAAGAAAGCTGGGAACCTGGGATATTCTCTCGATCTTCGACATCGACATGTATATTTTGCTCATGACGAGCAGGTGAAAGCTAGAATGTGTTCTTCGAACCGGAGTACTGCGGTTGCTGAACAATTAAGTCTTACAATGTCAACATATCAGCCCAATTGCGAGACTCTCACCTTAGCTGAGCAGATGAATCGGCTAATGCATTAGTTGAATAAGAAGAATTCAGTACATTTGGTGAACGCAGTGTCGGCAGAGATGAAGTGCAGAGGGTATGAGAAACTTTGCCTATGAAAAACTTTGAAACGTCCAGCGGGGAGACTACCCCTGCGATGGATAGACCCATTATGGAGGCAAATTGGAAGAACGTGGACGCGACTTGCGCAAGATAGAGAAAAATGGCATGGTTGCGAACTGCGCCCGTAATGGACGAGAATCAGTTCGACGTAAGCAACGTAAGCATCGAATGTTTACAACGCAGAAGCAAATCTGTTGTTCGCAATTGCTACGAAAGTGGTAGGACAACGAATGGTATGAGGAGAACGTTCACCATGAGACACAGCAGTAATTTTCATAAAGAAGTTATGTTCACCAAACAAGTCCATAAGATGGACAGCTCCATTTTTACAAGGATGGTGAGATTGCCAACATGTCTTAATTGTAAGAAAGGGTCGATGCATACATACTCTTCAAGGAGAAGAGTGAGCAACAATCTTATTGGATCGAGTAAGAATAGAAGAATTGATCCAAAGGTTCTGGCAACGTGTTCTCCATCCGCTACATCCAGGAAAACACAATCCTTGCGACTACCTGCTACCTGCTTCCAATGCAGTCGAGATGCATAGACTTTACTGCGTAATACAACTCAAGAACTGAAGATACTGTTATGCGATACCGTTAGAAAATACAGGAATTAGCATTGACTCACAATGGTAGTTCACCAGTTCGTAATACTCTCGCTTTGTGAACGGCGTTGAGCATAGATATCGGATCACGGCTTCTTTTCGGAATGTAAATTTCGTCGTCTATCAATATTTCAGGCGGACACCTAAGGATGAGGCTGTTATTATTGCTGCTTCCGCTTGCACAAAACCAAGGCAAACCTAGTTCTGTGTGTGTTGTTGACCTTTTCTCTAAGTGAATGAACAATGGTTGACAGCGCAAAGTTTGGGCTATTGCTCAGACACTCAGACCGACCGATCGGCGAGCGACAACCTGCTGGGCGCTCGCCTCCGAGATGCCGCTCGGTCGGTATTCGCGGGCCGCTGGACCGGCATCATAGAGGCATCATTCACTGATGGGTTCAAAATAGGGTTAAAAGCAATATATGATCATTGCAGTTACGCAAGATAAGACACAGAAACCTGAATAACAACATATTTTTATTACTTCCTTGGCGTGAAGGATATAATGGCATTGAATACCCATAGTAAAAAAAATCTTCAAGTGTAGGAAGTGGATGTGAGACAAAAGATAGTCAAATAATAAGAATATACATGAGAAAAACTAACGCATTAACATTAGGGCATATGCAAATGAAACGAAAAAAAAAACACGACACCGCAGTGTTAACATATGAAGGGAGAATGCTTTCCTCGTCTTCATCCGACTGAGGCTGATCCGTGGGCTGCGTACAAACCCTCTTCGCTTTGCGCTGAAAGACGTCTATAGGCGATACCAACCACGACTTCTTCAGGTGTGAAAACAGTGCAATAAATGAATCTATTAGCAGTCACAGTTCCGGTTCTGTTACTCAAGTTCGTGGCCCTTTTCGAGTAATCGACATTCAAATGGATTTATAGTCCTCATGCGCAATCGGTAGAAAGGTTTTGAGTGCGCAGAGCCTATAGCGCGTGCACGGCGCGCCCCGCTTGTAATGGTGGTCCGGCGTTTTCGCTCCTCTGTTCTAGGACTTCTTTCGTCAGGATTAGGCTCAGATAAGCGTTTAAGTGGTTACCTGAGACAAGCAGCTCCGTCGCAAACGCGACCTCTCGCGATCTACGTTGTTCGGAGCCTATCATGCTAGTTCTCTATAAATAAGCCCACTTAGAGAAAGTTCGGCAGATAAATCTGTGTGAGCCGTCGGCGAGCGGCCGCCTTACAATCTTTACCTCCATCGCGCCCACAGTAAACCGTACCCCGTGAAACGATCCGTATCAGATTCGCCTAGGGCTGTGATTTTCAAAGATACTCCATCGGATTCTTGCATTCTTACACAGGAAATAACCAGTTCTTCACCAAGTTTATCCTTGAGGCCAACAACAATGATAATTGCACTTCAAAATGCAGCGATGGAACAAAACTACACTACAAAACACAACAGAATAAATGAGACCAATACAAAAGATCAAAATAAGCGCCACTAATAACAAGATCAAATTACGGCTCTGGGGATCGGCGATTAACTTCCTAAACAGCGAAATCCTCCAAAAGCGCAGATGGAGAGAAAATAATATACTTATCGGCAGCGGGTGTGCTTTCCCATACGACTGAAGTTCCCTGAGTCGTAGCGGACCACGCGCGAGGAGCGTTCAAGCTCCCATTCGCCGCCCCCTCCCCAAGCCGTCGGCCTCGACGGCAGCCTGGCCAGCAGTGGTCTCATGCAGTCCAACCCGTGGCGCCCGTACTCTCATCGCATCGTACAACGCCTTCGCTCACTGTACAACCGGCTCCCTCGTGTAGTAGCTCACCGACGCCTCCGGAGCCCCGGCTTCCGTGAAGACACGTCCATTCTCTATGCGACTCGAATCCGTAGTAAAAAAAACTGTCCCGATTTTGCCAAGCGTGCCAAAGTTGCTTCAATCGTCTCTCAAAGGCTCATTGACGCCATCCATGCCAAGGAGTTGTCAGATAATAGTGGAGTCCACGCAAGTACAATTATTCCGCCCTCTTCAAATAGGATCTTGCAGCGTTGCAGCACCTTCCTAACAACTTCATGATGCACTTCAGGATCTGCCTACCATACAGTTACCCAATTCTTGAGGTGCTTTCAGCGATCTAGTACGTCACGAATATGAACAAATCTGGTCACGAGCGCATTTGAGCATATGAACGTAGTCCAGTCGCGCCCGTGAGCACAGATATCAGGATAACCATAAGCGGGTGACGAGTATCAGTAGAAAACGTGAGTATACCAGGAAACACCAAAAAGAAAAACGCGGTGATCAAATGTCCGCTGACCGCTTGAGGCGGTAATGACTCCACTAATAGATTGCGAAATTCAAGCAATCTTACACGTGCTGATGTGTCGCACCGTTTTGGTCCCGCCAGGATTTGCGGCCACTGATCTCTTTCGATCCACTGCCTGCACCCTTAACCTCTGTTTCCGTTGACTTCAATTGATCCCCTTCGTTCGCCTTTCTTTTCAGGAACTTTCCGATTGTTTCGTGTAGCTGGTTCGGGTCCTATGTCCCATTCGCCTAAGGATGTGATTTTCAGGGATACTCCACCGGATTCTTGCCGTCTTTCACAGAAAACAACCAGTTCTTTACCAACACCTTAAGGCCAACAACAATGATAATTGCACTTCGAAATTCAGCGATGGAACAAAACTACACTACTGAACATAACAGAATAAACGAGACCAATACAAAAAAATAAAATAAACACCAAGAATAACAAGATCAACGGTTACTTACGGCTCTGGGGGTCGGCGATTAAATTCCTAAACAGCGAAATCCTTCAACAGTGCAGATGGAGAGAGCATCCTACGGCAGCGGGTGTGCTTTCCCATGCGACTGAACCAATGCCAGAGCACCACGCCAGCCAAACTTGTTTCGCCCCGCCTCTTTCCCATGTGAATTAGCGCTTTCCCATGCCTGTTGAATAGCTTCACCCTTTAGATTCTCTCTCTCATCGCCGCTACCGTAACACTGCTTTCTGGCTGGACTCCAGAGCCGTACCGTATGAATGCTCCTCGCGCGAGGAGCATTCATGCTCCCACTTCCGTGAAATCCATAAAATCTGTAAAAAGGAAACGCCAACCATAGAATGTTGCGGCACTGGACAAAACACTGAGACCGTCGCCTCAGACAAGAAGAAAGAAAAATAGGATTCATTTGCTAAGTCACTTTTTCCAACTGGAGTATAAGAAAAGTAAACGACTCGAATAGAAACGGCGTCGAGGTGGCTCTCATAAGGGTCCTTAATGGTCTCGCGGTTTCAGATGTAAAAGAAGACCTGCCAGAAAACCATCTGAAAATTCGCATCACCAGTATCCGTCGCAGCCTAACATTACCACTTTTTCAGGTGTGACCACTACGAGTACATGCATGACGGAAAGAAGATCGATAGAGGAGCTGACCACTCACCAACTACAGCAAGCAGTAGTGTGCCTAGACAACGACTATTACAACCTAATTCGTGCTCACGCCAGGCAGACCAACTTCACGCTTGTCGACAATCCGAATGTAGAAGTCGACCAAACCGCAACGCGTATAACACTCCGTCAAGAAGCTAAATGCATTAACGCAGAGCCTCGTGGACTCTTTCAAGAACCTAGCTGTTTTTGTCGCTCATACTGACCCCATCAAGGTCAGCTACGCGGCACTGGCACTTTCGGTAGACGAGCTGACCTACGGCATCGTGGCAATGGGGATCGAGAAAGACCAAATATACCAAGGCTTGATTTCAAGCTTCACCCAAGGCGAAACATTGAACAACGCCTTAAAATCCGTGCCGCTTACGCACCAAGAAATCCGTGAGATTTTACAAGCGTCATCCGTAACCACAGCTTTCGCACACAATCACGTACGAACCCTCCAGACGTACCAACTGGATCAAACCTCCAGGAAAGACAACATATCGTTTTCTGAGCTGGATAAAGACTACCTCTGGGAAAGACGTGGGGGAGAGGATGACTGATCCTGTCCCTAAATCCAACCTACACGTACACATGCAGCTGTGGAAAACCACGTTTGTACAAGAACTAGGAATAAGAACAGGAAAAAACCGTATTTACAATCCGAGCACTAACCAACTATCCATTGGGGGAGAAAACTTCTGTGAGAATCAATCCGTACGTGCTCGACAATCCGTTGCATGTGCATGAGGTGGGACTCTCCGCCACGAAAGCAGAGAGCAGCCTGCAATGAGAACTACAACGGCTGCATCCTCAGCTCAGACAGAACTAATTTTTCTGCTTCATGCTCTGTAGTCTACAAGCTGTCCCAACGACGTGAAATCCTGTTTAAGGAGAGCCGTTGCCACTTGTGCATCAAAACACTTGGGACAATGCCAGAGCGACGACACGTGGGAAGTGTGCGGCGAAAGAACTCACCCCCAAGCCTTCTTCATCCTTAACATTAAAATCTATGAGGTGGATATCCGTGAGCCGAGGCAACAATTCTATGCCAGCCTTCTGAACAGGTAAGAGAGGAGGGAAGTTCCCATGAACTTTCACTAACCCGTTAATGAGAAACATAGAGCATTAAGTCGTTGAAAATCTAACTACATAGTAAAAGAGCATTAAGTCGTTGAAAATCTAACTACATAGTAAACCAAGAAGAGTACTTTTTCCTTTCTTTTGACATTTTCTCAATTTTTTTTTTATTTTTAGGGTGTACTGCGTGACATCCAACCAGGACGATACTACCGCCCACGCCCAGGGATCGGTCTGCGTAACTGAAATGCCCATGGATTTTGGACACTAGGTCTGTAATTGTCATTCCTTGTTTTAAAGGCAGCACCAGCCGAAATCCTCGACTAGAAGCTGAGATGTGGGTGGTAAAATAAAGAGTGAGCATATCACAAACTTGAGAAGAACGCAAGCAATGACGACCTACCTGCAGAGAAACAAGAATCGCTGTCGCGGCCACGCCGGCCTTCCAACGGCCCGACGCGCCAGTTAACGCTATCGCAGTGGGTGGTCTGGCGCAGCGGACGCGTGCAATGCGTACCGTTCACAGGGTTTCGTGGCGGGGCGCACGCACACCCCACGGCGGAGCACTCGTCCGCGCCTTCGACACATGGTGAAGAGCTCCTTCATTTCTTGCATTTCTCGCTTTTTTCACGCAGTTTTATTCCTGCCCATGGGTTTACCGTCCCCGAAAACCCCTAAATTCGGGAAAATCTCCAACGCAAGGATTTCCGTGGGTACTGCCTTTAAATGTGATGGAACTTTGTAAACGCCAAGGCTTTTCCAGAGACGGGTGCATAAAATCCACGCCGATCCGTAATCCATCGTTCGGAACCCGTAATTCGTCACTTTAATTCGTAATCCGTTATTCGGCTTCCGCGATAACAAGTCCGTAATTTTCCCCTCCCCCCGCTGTGACGCTAACGCGACCTCTTGCAATCTACGGCGGCCAGCGGTGGGCGGAGCCTATCATGTTTGTTCTCTTTAAATAAGTCCGGTCAGACAAGCTGGGCAGATAAATCCATGTGAGCCATCGGCGAGCGGCCGCCTCACAATCCGCGCCCATCGTAAACTGTATCGTTAATTTGCGTCATGCTTTCTGGATTTCTCGCAGTAGCTCAGGACGGAATCCGAGATCCGTATATCGTCGAAAACAGAGAAGGCACCATATTACGAGAAAGGTAATGTTAGCCAAGGTCAACAACCATTTCCATCCAAAAACGTTACAATTTACTGCGCTTCCCCACCCCGGACCTTTGCGGTCCAATGATGAAAGCATCGCCGTTGCCAGAGGATGAAATCCAAATTGCATTCATCCATCCGCGTTCACAATTACAGCAGCTAAAGGCTCAACACGTGAGAATAAAGCAGCACCGATCTCGTGGGCAGAGACCAGATATTCTGAGCAGTTAATCATTTATTTCAGTACTCTGCATCTTGTCAATCAGTTCAATTGTCTACACTTCGTGCACTATGCACAATGTTTCAGAGGAAGGACATATTAGTTAGCGAAACCGTTGCCATCACGAGGCTGTAGACTGCATTTGACACAAGGGAGCGTGCAGAATCTGCAATCAGTGGTTCCACTGTAGCCAAGTGCGTCAGGCCTACAGCAATTTTATTCCAGCCGAGATATCGCAGTCAGAGAATATGGACGTTTGATAGTCGATGAGTATTACAGAGGTCTTAATCCCAAATCACCAACACAACATTACGGACGACATCCGGTATTTGATCCGTACCCTAGGTGGCTTATCCGAAGATCATCGCTAATCACTTCTTGTTCTTTTCTAACTTTCATATTTTTTTCAGGTGCTCCGTTCTCCGGCCACAATTCGAAAGTAGGGATGTCACAACATTCCCCGCTTTCGCAAACTTTATCCCTCAGCGACCTGCGTTCTGTGCTGTATTTGCTGTAATTGATCATAATCTTAATCTATCTATATACATATACAGTGCGTATCATAAACATACGGGCACCCTCAAAATGGCGTTATCTGCTTTCACATATGTATAATACTGTAAGCCACTTTACCTTTCGACAAGTTGAACCCGGATGATTTTACCCGAGCCAGAGCGCCGTTTAGCGGCGCTCTGACTCGGGTCTGGACGCAGAACATTTCACGGTAGTCGGATGAGTTTGCTCAAGTCAAAATAAAGGTACGTGAAACACAGTATGTGAAACAGGATCTGGTCACTTTATCAACTGTGGCATTTTCATCACTACATTTGATCAGATACTGTCCATTTCGCGAAGAGCAGACATTTGAGCAAGCAGAGGGCGGTATCCAGTCTGGCAGCGTTGAGCCTCAGAAAACTCCAATGAGTAATTTTCGTCATTTTGAGCCACCGTTTCGCGGGTTTGAGTAAGGAAATGTGGAAAAACCTCGATGTCGGGCGAGTATTGCCTACTTGGATCGCCACCAAACGAAGCCAGTAGAACAGCCTGTGTGCAGTGATAACTGTATTTCTGAATCAGGACGAGAGTGGGTCCTTGTGAGCCAATTTTGAGTGCACCTCCGCCAGCAGTGAGCGGCTGAGAAATTGAGATAGACAATATTGAATGCGCATATCAACATAGATGCCTTCAGAATCCCTATAAAGACGAGGAGCAACAAACTGTAATAGATCAATGTGATCCATAGATTCTCTATAAATTATCGAAATTTCGTACACTTGATTGCGCGGCAAATAAGTTTGTTAGAACCTGAAGGCGTGTCACCACCGTGAGTTGGGCAAAAAGAGAGAAATAAAGTTCTAAAAAGCCAGAGTAGCTGTGATGGTCTCAAAAGTGGGGCGCCAGGGTTATTTTATGTAGGTGCTGATCACATTTGTACTATAGGAAAAATTTCACGTTCAGAGAGAAAGACGGGAGTGGGAAGGTAGGGGGGGGTCCAATAATTATGGAACGTACTGTATAATAGTTGGTATCCCTAGCCACTTGAGCCACATTTGATCCACAGTTGAAATCAAACGTAGTCGATAGCGGAGACATTTATTTTTGTCTACCTGGAGGTTAGCATTTCATCCGATAGAAAACAGAGTGGAGCGAAAATTAAGCAAGGCTGTTGTGATTGTGAAGTGTAAATCATGAACTACAAAATATAATAGTTCATAAAGTGCAGTCCATCAAAGTTCGAATCAATGTGAAAGATAAATTGAAAGAACCGCACAAATTCATTTTCAAACCGAATATATTGGTGATGTGGAGATTCTTGCATCCTCGCATGCATCTCCAATACAATCCCTGCATTGCAAATTTTCCCGAATTTCGAGGTTTTTGGGGACGACAAACACATAGGCAGGGATGGAACTGCGTGAAAAACGCGAGAAATTCAAGAAATGAAGGCGCTCTCTCCATGTGTCGAAAGCGAGGACGAGTGCTCCGCTGTAGGGTGTGCGCACGTCCCGCCACGAAATCTCGTGAACGGTACGAATTGCACGCATCCACTATGCCAGTCCACCCGCTGCGATAGCGTTAGCTGGCGCGTCGTGACTTTAAAAGCCCGCTGTGTCCGTGACAGGGATCCTGGATTCTCTGCAGGTAGGTCATCATTCCTCGTATTCTTCTCACATTTGTGATGTGCTCACTCTCTATTTTACCACCCATGGCTCAGCTCCGTGTTGGCCACTAGTAGGTGCTCGTTTGTATATCGACCTATGTTCGCAGATTTTCATTCTTTGTTTTTGACTCTTCGTAACTATTCGAAACTTAAACATACCAAATACCTGACTTGCGCTGGGCTATACTACTACTACTACTACTATCTTTTTATTCGTCCTGAATGTTATAGTGCTTCGTTAGAAAACCAACACTAACACCAGAAAACCAATATTCGGACGCCTTTTTAAACAGGCATCTAGCATTCCCTGACATATCCGCTTTAAAAAATTCTTGTCCTATGATTCACGCCTGTTCGTTGTTGTTATCATTCCTGCTTTGTATTCAGCAGCAACATCGGTGGCGGGGAAATTCTTCACCACACAGTTAGACAACATCCATTTGCTCTCGTCTGAGCGCGATGGCTAACACATCTCGATAAATCCACTTGCTTCCCTCTGGTGAACGAGAACTCTTCTTCTTCTTCTTCATGCCATCGGTGCTGAGATTTTGGGAAAATCTCTAATGTAAAAGTAAAGTCAAACACGTTGATTCTCTTTGTTCAGAGGTAAAAAAGATGTAAAAAAGTGCGTTCATTGAAGAGATCTGCACTCATTCACACTCACACCTCTTTGATGTTACCTTCCACCTCATTTATGATTTAATTCGGTCAAAAATTCCTATTTATCAGCAGGTTTTGTGTGGTCTCAACCAATGATAGTAACACTAAGCAGGTTCTCTTCAAGGTGAGCCCAAATCCCAGGAAATTTTTCGCCATATGTCCGTAATTATTTTCACTATAGTAACGCGATCACACCTACCTGTTATGTACAACCCATTGCACTGTTTCCTTCTGGACTGGGATTCATGAAATGTAATTCACCCAAACCAACTGCGGTTATCGAGATTGGTTATCTTATACTCGGACAAATTTTCGGAAGGACCGCAGCAGAAAACCGGAAGAACCGACAGGTGATCTGCGGTCCTTCCTGAATAGCTGCTGCATTTCTTCCGGAAACTTCTCTGACTGCTCCAGATTGAGCCGATATTATCCCGTGGGGTCTCCAAATGGTGGTACCCCCACACAAAAATGATGACCTAGGTGAACTCGCTGGTTTCACAACTAGAGATGCCAATGAAGCCAATTTCTTAGCGCTGATTTGAAAATTCTGAATCTTTTTATCTCTGTGTCTCTCGCTTCTTAACCACATTGTAGAGATCTCTTTCTGCTGCGGTCCTTCCAACATTTTGTCTGAGTAGACAACCTAGGGTTAAGAGACTGTTGGTAGTTGTTGAGGAAGTTGGTTTTGCTTACTTTGTTATGCTTGGTTACGCTGGGTACACGTTCATGGATCCTAGCCCTGCTCTGAAGGAGTAGTTCTATCTCCGCCCAACTGGCTGTAAATCAGCTAATCTTCACAATATGAGAAAATTTAGCATAGGAACCAATATAGGACACCAATTATTCGAATAACCGAGCCATATTGGCTGATATTATACAATGCCTGAACAAATAATCTATCAATTCTAACAATGCAACAATTCTAATGACAAAAATATGATTCATTCAAATATGTTAACAAAGCAATGCTGATCACTGGTACAAAGTTAAAAATAGTCAAAACCTCCAAAATTTTTGTTTTCTGGGACCTCTAATTTCATCGTTTTTTTTACCCAATTGGCCGAGTTACTCGGCCTGTTCATTGTGAACCGACTGAAAAAAAGTCGATAACGACGGTTTTCTGGCCAGCGGTTTCCTCGGCGAAATCTGTTTTTAGCACAATTTTGCAGCTTTTCTGATGTTAATGGAAGAAACCAAATTTAGATAATGATGGCCTGAGCAATCAAGATGCCACAGAAGCACCAGTGAATTCTAAAATGATCCCAAAGCCGTGGAAAAAAAATCGAAAATGTGACACTGGCGGGAAATGAGTGAGCAAATAGAATTCCAAAACGACAAAAATCTCTGAGACGAATATTTCCGTGGGTGCTGCCTGTAAGTCAATTTAACTGACTTATTTTCTTCTTAAAGTGATTAATCGTCTATGGTTAGGGGACGAAACGGGCAATCGGGTCCTCATTTTCTGGTACTTGTACACCGGCGGTTTCCGCCTGGATTCCTGGGAAACTCCGCCTAAATTGCTCGGAAAAGTGTGAGGAATCCCCCAGGAATTTAGACGAAATTTACAGGAAACTTAGGGGAAATTTAGGCGGAATTTATAAGAACTTAGGTGGAAACGCGCAAATGCGCGACCAAACGTGATCAACGGATAGAGGTGATGAAGCACGATCTGGCTTCCCAGGTAACGGCAGCAAAAATCTGCGAGGGACCCAACGATCTTGAATAATTTACTTCTACGCGACGATAGAGTCGCGGCGAAGTATAAACACAGCTTCACCTGTGGTGCTGCACATGTTGTGGTCATCGTCGCAACGTTGTCGCCTCGCGAAGAAGCATGAACACAGCTTTGGAGAGATCTATCAAAAAGTTGGAAAAATTTTCGCATGATCTAGTACGTTCCCAATTTACCCGGAATTCAGGCGGAGTTCAGGCGGAAACCGGCGGAGCGACCGAATTTAACAGGAATTTACCGGGGATTTAGGGGAAATCCGGTGGTTCTGAAAATGCACGATTTACACGATATTTAGCCGGAATTTACGCGGAAACCGGCGGAATTTTGCGAAAATACACTATTTACACGGAGTTTCCCAGAAAATCAGGCGGAAACCGCCGGTGTACAAGTACCAGAGTTCTTCCAATTTTTTTCGCCCACTATTATAAACTTCTTTCAACATCGTTTTTCTTATTGAAAATTCTAGAAGTTGTGTGTATCACATATAAATCTTGCCAGAATCAAGTTGATCTCATCTCACTGTGCGACACCTTACACTGTTCGAAGGCACATATTTCTGGGATCAAGCACACCAGTCCTGTTTGTTTCCGTCTTGTCCACTGTTTCGTCGGCGCTTGACATCTGACAAACACCCGACACTCAGCTATAAGACTGGAAAGAACTGACCGATTCTTCACCTCTTCTCACTGCAAGAACTCCCCTTTGTTTTCTTTTTTAATGTCAACAAAGCTGAGGTATTTGTATGTTGACGACGGGGGCGTTCTAGAAGAAATCCGCAATTATCGTTGGTCGACCCCGTTAGAGTTTTTTGAATGGCCTCACCTCTGTTTCCGCCCTACCACTCAGCGTTTTTCAGGATGGGATGAAAATGTAGGCCTCGGAATCACATAACACTGCGCTTTGTGTTCGGCTGGTTCTAGTTCTGTCGCTGTATAAAAGCAGACCACGCATACGAACTGTTCCAAGTTGTACATCGTTCGGAGAAGCTTCCCAGCGGTTCTGTCTGTGACTCTTTTTAGACCATCAGCTTCTTTAGTTCCCATTCTGATCAGCTACACTAGCGGCCGTGTAATCTCAAAAATTTCCGCGAATTCACGAGAAATCGCATACTTTGCGAGATTTTCTCATATCTCTATTGAATCTAGTCTTTCTTGATAACAAGAAGTACCATGCAATTCTGCAAGCTGTGCTATACCTACTTGCTTTAGTTGCTCCAAAAATGGCGCTCTCGTTACTTTGCAATCTTCATGACCCCATTTTTTCCGCGTACTTCCCCTGTGGCAATCCATCACATGATCAATTACCGCCTAATTTACCGCTCAAAACTTAACTTTCCTGAGAGACATCTTCACTGCGAGATATCACTCAATTGCATGATAGTTTCGAGTTATGGTTTTGAAGGAGTAAGTGAGTTTCATGAGGGTTTTCGCAATTTCACTGTTCAGAACATGTCCTGCTCCTTCACGGATTTTTCGATCCACTGCTTCCTGGTTTCGAACGATACACTTCACATGAATATTTGGAAACAGGAGCATATATAATTTTTTAGGACCACCAGAGGGAATAAGTAAGCATGTAGCATAGGAGAAATCCAAAATTACGCTTTCCTTGCCTCCCTCACTTGAACGAGTTATAGAGAGAAATTCGCAGAATAACCGTATAGCTAAAACATCAGCGTAAGTTCAAGCTGCTGTGGAAGAATTTCCGGAAAGTTCCGTCGTGTTCAGCTTCTTCGCGATTTCCTAGAAAAATGGCAAGTGCTCCTTGTACAGTTTTCCCTATAAAGTGGCACTGTAGTGATAATATCATTTCTGGCAGAGCTATTCTGACAATGATGTTCAAGATTCTTGCAAGAAAGCTTCTCGCAGCTCTAGTGAACTTTTCGGGTTCCCTGCTAACGAGAGTCTAAACCAGGCATGTTCATCAAATCCAGCTTTTTGAGATTTATATCCTGCAAAAACCTTTCAACGAAACATTGTGCACATCCACCAGAGGGTATTCTTGTCCCAGTAAATTTTGTTTGGTCAAATTAGTTTTGCTAAATGGTTTATATAGGTTCTGATGAATAATTTTGATGGAGAAAAACTCCAGAGTTCGAACCGACGGTGAAGCAGTCATAGCTAGGTCTCAGTGGTGGAGAGTTCAGGACTTGTGCACAAGTCGTCATGATTCTCCACAAACCAAATCAAAGTTTTTCACTTACAAAGTTTCAAGGAGGTTCAATAGGGTAAGAATGTAAGCCTTCAACCATTTAAGTAAAGCATGTAAAGCACGCCTACCTAGCTCGGGGAGAATAGAGTTATATGTGAGGGTTTGGCTTCATTAGAGGTGTGTACTGTGATAGCGAGCAGCGTTCGTGACCATAAAGTCACTAAAACATGTCCTATCAACGCGGTTGTGACCTCATTTTATTCAATTGGTTCGACCAGCTATTTGGTCACTGATTTCACATTGACCATACGCACCCTGATTTGTGTCCACTTCTATAAATAGGTCAGTACCAACTTGTTGGTCATGCTCACGCTGGCTGCCCAGAATATTTTTGATGCTCGCTTCACTCTCCTCACGGTTGGATGGAATCTCCTATCAATTCAAAGGCATATCATATCATTCCAAAGAAAAATGGGAACTTCAGGGCGTTTTCCTATTTTTGGGCGCCAACTGGACAGGAATTGTTAGTCCCAATCGATTCATCGACTGCCTTCTTCTTCAGATTTCGAAACAGAATTCGTGCTTGAGGTTGACCATGGCACAGCCTTGATACTACAATGCTCATTTCATGGCAGTAAAAAAATCCTGAACCTGCGACGGAGCCAAAATTTGGGTGAGCCGCTATTGCAAGTAACTGCGCAGCGACATCTTCTAAAAGAGGAGTAATTCTCTGTGTGAAAGATGTCGAAGGGACATTGGTAGTTCTGGATGAATATTTGATCAGGGTGATGAGTTGCATGTTTAAAATTCCTCTCCTCCATTCAAAAACGAGCATTCCCAGTCTATCATCGCAATAGTATCTCTCATACTCCCTAAGGTCTGGCTTTTCTACTCCTCTTAGAAAATCGCATCTTGCATTTTATATGAACTGATAATCACACCAATCCCGTTCATTTCAAGCGAGGTGAACACCTCCGTTGTTCGTTACTGCAGTAGAAGACGGCTAAATGTGGACAGAAACACCCGTCCGTCGAGGTTAAAATGAAGTTTCCCCGTTTTCAAACATAACTTGATGCGATGAAAAGACTCACATCAATGAAATACCAGTTAATGGGCAGAAGTGATCTTATAAAAATCTTGGGTAGTCGCTGTTGTCCCATGCGTAAAAGGCTGTACGGTAAGCTCATCGCAATCATCAACAATTCATTGCATTCTCACACATACTTGAATGCTGAGACGAGATTTTCACACCCAGTCTTCAGTATTCGATCCCTCGTAACTAGAAGTTTCTGATCACTTTATCTGCAATTGAAATATTTCATTTTTCAAATTACAGATGCTTGAGAAAATTCTTTTCTCGCTCTTGATACTTCTGGCTGTGTCAGCACAGAGATCGGTAGGATTTTGCAAAATTTCCTTCCTATCAAAAAAAAAAAAACGAAGGAAAAAAATGAATATACCATCCCGTTGCAGAAAATTCCATGCGGGTTGCCGCCATTCGTTTCGAAACTGCCCGCAAAGCAAGCTCAGCAGTTGAGAGAGGTGAAGCTTCCTTCAAGTAGGTGGAGTTCATCTGAAGTAGGGCTAGATTTAGGTGTGGGCGAACTTCACCAATGGGAGCGACTGTACGGCCGAACAGAAGAGGACATTCGAAATCGTTGGCTCGCTTACGGAAGCAGAAAGAGATGCAGTTTTCGAGAGCAGAGAAGAGCCGAGTTCAGGTTTGGTTTTTACCCGGGACAGAGGTCGCACTGCCAAGAAAAATCCACTGAAAATTCTCTCTTCAGTGCTAGTAGATGACGCGTTCGACACGACTCCAGCGTTCATAAAATCCTTATCTCAAGAACTGCATAAAGGCTTTGACGACATATGGATGGATACAGAAATCAGTGATACCGACAAGGTATGCTTCAGCAAAACGGTCTCTGTGTGTTTTGAATCAAGAGAACGAGCTCAGAATTAACGTATAATTTTGGGATTGCATAAATTCTCGATTCCCTTTTTGAACAAAGACGAGTACACTGATCGAAATCTAACATCCAAAGGGATAACCGATTCATGCAGTCGGTGGGAAAAGGGTATGAACTCAGAATTACTACTTAACCCTTACAGTTTTTATTGGTTGAATAAGATCATCCATCATCACGCTTTTTAGAGGCACAGCCCCCGCAGCACGCTGGACTAGCCCAAGGAAAAAATTCGGCCGATCCTGTTTTTAAAGGCGGCACCCACGGAAATTTTCGTCGCCGAGATTTCAGCGTGACCTTAAGCTTCCAGCTACGATGGGCACGGATACATTGGTAAATTCTATCCTCAACCCGTGCGTGGCAACTCCCCCCTCCTTTTCAATAATGCCCCCTGTTCATCACAAATTTTCTCAACGGATTCAGGAATTTGCATGTTTTTGAGCCAACTAGAGTACAAAAAAGATACAAAAAAAGAAATATAGGAGGATTTGTGCTCCACAGACGTATCGAGGGAGAAAAAAAGCAAAACCATAGAACAAAGGGTAGAAAAGAAAAAATATGTATAAAGAAGAATTAGAAAACCGGGCGACCAGGGGCGAAAACAGCTGATCCATGTCATGTCGCAACTCGCCTGGGGATACCCGGATACCTTGTCTTTTATCTTGAAAATGCAGATGCTTCTAACCGTTCAACTTGTGTAGATTTGCTTTGACTATTGTAGGTTCCGCAAAACATTTGATATTTCGCACTTGAAAATTATAGCGGGTGCTGCCTTCAAGAGCAGCACCTGTCGGGATCTTTGACTCTGAGTTAAATTGCCAGTATGACGGCCACTGAAAGCGAATCACAAATATTAAGCAAGCACAAACAATGATTATTCGAAGAAGCTGGGATTGCAATCACAAAACCGGCCATTTTAAACGTGCTCACGGTGTGACGGTACAGCAACTTACACCACGTGGAGTACAGCGCCAACCTTATGAGTGCACACGAGAATCGCCTTAATTCCATGGATTTCTTGCGAGTTTTGCACTGTTTCACCACTGGCTACCAGTTCTACGCCCATCAAAATCCAGAAAATTTACTAGGTCTCATTAACAACGGCTTGAGCGGATGCTGCCTCTGAAAGAGAACCCGACGTAAGAATTAACCGAAATGAATTATTCGAAAATCTAAACGTTTTCATATTATGATTTGTATCTATGTAGACGTTTGGAAAAGCTTATTCTGATTCCTTATTTTTAGCATTGTTTTTCAAGCATTTTCTTTCTGTTATTTATAATATAACTACCAGTCAATTTCAAAGTCAGCTCGTTCATTTCCCTCTTAATTCCTATGGGAATCGTTCCACTTCTATGTATGGTGAGCATACATACATTTATGGAGGGAGTAATACTATTCTCGTTCAATTTCCATGAAATTATCCGAGAAAAGGCCGTAAGTCGAGTCACTCTTTGATTTTTAGACTTCATATCTTCTTATAATAGCTTTCGAGACATTCTACAAAGAGAGCTTTGTTCTTAAAACTCAACTTTAAATGGAGATTGATTTGAAAAAAAAAGCCGAGTTAATTTTTGCCGGAGATGATACTTTTCCCGAACCTTAGGGTGCTAAATTTAGTGTCAGGTGCTCACAGTCCTTTTGGTGCTGCACTTTTTGTATTCAGACTCCGGTTACAAACAGTACATTTATAGTAGGATCGTAACGGCATTTTGGTTCCTTCATAGCAAATATGAACTTGAACGTAACTGATCTTTGCAGCACAAAAAACTCCGGAACTACGCCAAAGAGCACTTCAACGACGAGCAAAAAGCAGGATTTGAAGAGTGGATAACGGGAGTATGTTTGGCCTTTTGGTGATTCCCTGACATATCGTGAGGTCAATTTATTCAGATTGTCAATGCGAAAAAAGCACTTGAAGAAAGAATAAGCAAATTGTCGCCTGGCGCCAAAGAGATGCTGGACAAAATAGTTCGGGTAGGCTCTCGTATTTTTTGGCCTTGTGTGCCTCCGAATGGATTCTGAATGGCTTCTTGGACTGGATCCGATGCTATTTCCAGGTTCGTCAAGAGGAGCGCAAGCTGCTCGGCTCGCTGACTCCAGAGCTCTCCAAGGAACTGTACGGTCTGATCTAAAGTGCGACACCTTATACAAGACTCTGAAAAATCTACGTGTTTTGTGTAGCTTCGTTTGGCATTCTTGCTGTTTTGTATTGCTCCAGTCTCTAGTAATAATTCAGCTAGAATTGTCTTTCCAAATGCCTCGTCTTGTCCAGATTGAGCTCCTTTCTCTTTTCTCGTTACCACCTATATTTCCAATGAATTCTAATTTATATATGTTGTCCAGAGATTCACGTTAAAAAATCATAAAGGAAGCGAGTTCGAAGAGGATTGCATCTCTAAGCATGATAGGCGTGCTCGAGAACGTGGAAACGATACTGATGCAATTACCAGAGACCTCAATTTGGCAACAGCGTCCATGATTGCGACAGAATATCTGATTGTCAGTGGCGGAGGCAGGAAGTGGGCGGAGGGGGGGGGGGAGACGTGGAAAAAATTGGGGTCTCCGGCGTTTTGGGGACCCATGCGGAGAATAAAACTAATAAAAATATTGAATACTAGACGGCATACCCGGCTTCGCTCGGGAGCTTTACTACCCCTGGCTTTTCACGCTGATGCGGTTAATTAGGATGCAAATACAACCATTTCATGTTAAAGAATCTGGGTAACCTTTTTTTACCTGTTCAATTGTGAGTTGATTAAAACCAAGTAATCGATAATTTCGTGCAAAGTAGTTGTTATATTCGTGTTAGGCATACTGACATGTTCACATCTGTCCCCGAGCGGAAGCGAAAAAAATCGATATATTCATTAGGTCGATACCCTCGCCCAAAGTGGTAGTCATATTCGTGCTAGATTGGAGAAATATTGGAGAAACCTAGTAGACACGTCCTTGCAAGTCCCGAGCGAAAGTGGAAAAAGTCGATAAAATTAATGAATCGATACTTTCGTACAAATCGGTTGTCATATTCATGTTTGGCGTGTTGGAAAACCCTAGTAGGCGTGTTCTGACCGGCCCATGGGGAAAATAGCGAAAAATCAATAAAATCGATATATATATTCGATTAATCAATCGATAACCTTTCACCGGCGGAAAGTAGCCTCAATCCTTCGCCGGCCCATGAGGAATATGTATGCAAAGTTTGGTCCCGATCGGTTAAGTCTCGACAATTTCTATTCATTGCATACATACATACTTACATACAAACTTTCACTTTTATATATTAAGATAATAATAAATATATGATGAAAATTCATTAAAAAATAATGATAAACAAGAAAAGATAAAATAACACACTATTTTTATGTGTATTGTAAAGTAATTTCAAGAATTTGGCGACCTATTCTTGGGGAGGGGGCGCCCCGTTGCGTCCGCCACTGCTGAGTGTACCAGTAGAGCTTTCAATCACGTATGCTGTCCAGAGATTTAAATTAAAAAAAAAAAACAAGGACGAATATTCGAATATTCTGGAGAATGGCTTGTCATTTCTTCCGTAATGAACAGCTGAGATAGAATAGCTTAATCCAGAGAAAGATGTTATATACAGCTTAACCATAATAGGTTAGGCCGTGCTTGGAGCGTAGGAGTCCAAGTAGTTTATTTGTTCACGAGCATCTTCATTTTTTTTTCAGGCGATTCATGATGATGGAGAAGTTTTTCGTGTCAATACATTCGAAGAGTCAAGTGGCTTCGAACGGCTACGGCTGACAAACCTCCTGAGCCGTCAAAAGCAGTCGTAACACATTTCCATGTGTCCACTGAGTTGTAGCATGCACCTCTCATTAAAGGCAGCACCCGCGGAAATTTTCGTGTTCGAGATTTCGCTGAATTTTGAGGTTATCAGAGACGATGAACTCATAGGCAATTATGAAACAGCGTGAAACACGCCGGAAGACGGGAAATGAAGGCGCTGTTTTCCATGCGTTCACAGCGCGGACGAGTTTTCCGCTGAAGGTATACGCGCGTAACGCCACAAAATCCTGTGGATAGTGTATGTTTCATACACTACACTACATATACTGCTCTACGACATGCGCCGTAATAGCTCTAGCTGGCCCTTCGAGCCGGGGAAAACTCGTACAGGCGTGAACACGGCCAGGCGGGTTCACGACGCCAGTTCGATTTTCTCTGCAGGTAAGCCATTATTGTTTGTGTTCGTTTCACATTTATGATGTGCTGGGTCTGTACTTCACCACACGCACATCAGCTCCGAGTCGAGGATTTCCGCGGGTGCTGCCTTTAAGTTAGTGATCGACATGTTATTTACTCACAATCAATAGATCCCTATAGAGCTGTCGTTCTTCCGCATAAGCTGACAAAGACTGTTCCAGAGATGATACATATTACAACGAGCTTTCGCGTCTCACAAGATCATGCATGTGACAGAAAGAGTTTGCTGCGTGCTTGGTACGCGGAAACATTGGAAACATTTTCGGTGTGCAAAAGAAACTTCTCTTTAAACCACATGAGAAATAACTGTTCTACTACTGTCTGTTCCAAAAAATAGAGCAATTCAATGTTTTGAGTGTGGCTGCACAAATCGCATTTTGTCTCACGTGAGATCATGGAAATTGAGCCCTATCAGTAACTGGAAGCGTGCCAAAACATGTCTCGTCCAACTGGCGAGACTTACCACATCTTGGAAGCCTGCCAAGTGGCAAGATTGGCGAAACAGACAGTATGTAAGTGCATAACATAATTTCGACGGAGCTCAATCCAGAGGTGAAGCTCAATCCAGAGGTATAGCAGGAAACTCTATCGTCGGTGTTGCTGCTAAACAAATCCTATTGGCTGCTGCAGTGTCTATATAATAAAATCCCGCATAAATTAAGAGAGACGGCCAACGAACAAGTGAAAAAACGTGAACTAATAAGTTCGCAAAAATTCTTCCATAGAAATAAATTGTGGTGAACTCAGCAGCAACAGCAGATATGCGCCTAAAATCATTGCAAAGCGAACCTGCGGCATTAATAACGAAATTGTAACTGTAAAAATAAATCGTGAGTTACATGCAGATGATGATTCACAGCTGAAAGTATGTTGATGTTGAAAGATATTACTGCGCCTAATTTTAAGTAGAGCCGATTTGGATATGTTGGCGAATTCAACCTTTGTGTACTAACTTAGTGCCTCCTATCGTTCTTCGCAATGAATACGCCCGACCTTTCTGGACTGATATCATCAGATAAAAAATCCATCTAATAAGTGAGGGATACTACACGTCCACGGCATTTCCAAGCAGTATATGTCTCATTCTATGAAGTCGATGACGCCAATCTCAAAGCCGTTTTTCATTTCTGCTGAACGACATTGCGAGAAAAATTATGGATGTTCGTCTGTACAGCGCTCAGATACAGTTTTTACATCCACGTGCTGGAATACTGCAAAATCAGCACTGCCGTGCAAAATGCATAAAGGAGTGATAATTAGCATCCCATATGAACCCAGTATGCGAAATTTCAGCGAAAAAAGCATGACTAAAGGTACAAATTTACTTTTCGATGAACCGCGCTTTGCTTCATAAGACCGTTCACAACTTTTTCTACATTCGGGTCCAGCAGAAATGGGGAACGGATTTGAGATCAGCGTCGTAGACTCCATATTACGGAAAATATCCCATGTTGAAATGCCACCGACATCTGGTATCCAGAAAGTAAATCCAGAAAGTGTCATTTTTGAGATGAAAAAAAATTGCAGGATTTTCGAACGATTTTCACAGCAAATTGTTTGTCATCGCTTTTTAAAGTCACTGAGTCACTATAAAATCGCCCTAGACGCTCTCCTGCACAGTTGTAGCCGAAAATCTTAGGAATTTTCCACGCATTACCTCAATTAGTGGACTGGGTAAAGGTACGTAAATAACGAATTTATTGAAATATTTGATGAGAGCCTTTCAAAACCAGCAGGGGGGGGGGGGCACAGGCATCTGATGAATACTACTCCAAACCTGGAAATGTCTCCTTTTTTCAAAATTACTCATTACCAAAGAAATTATGCGAAAATCCTGCAAATCCCGAGAATAACACAAGTCCCGCAAAGATATTCAGATTCTACAGCTGAGAGTGTATATCAATGTACACCTACTATACCTAATTCCACGAGCCGATAGGCGGATCGCTCCTAGTTGTGCTAGCTGTCCGCAGCAGCTGTGTCGACCGGGAGGTGTTGTTCGAACCGACCGATAAGATCGTCAGTAATGCAAGGCTTTGCATATCATTTTGTTTCAACAGACTGGTACAGACTCCGTCCCGAATAACGCATTGAGAGCGCTCCTTGAAACAGCTCACGTAAATCAACGGAATCAGGATATCGAGAACATCTGGGATATGTCAATGTCTCGAACAGAGGTGAGGTGTAATAAAATGCTCTCAAGCATCAGTTAAACGTACATTTCTTCGTCTAGTGAAAACTCAAAAATTCATCTCAGAAAAGTATCTAACATTCCTCTCTTGTAACACACTAGTAAAGGCTATTACTTCGTAGTGAGAGCCCTAACAAAGCACCTGCACTGAGTTGGTATCGAATGCATGAAACATGGTCTCAACTCTGGCGCAATGACGCCGCCGAGGAGCGCTGAGGAGGTGTCGATCGATTGATTTTGTTCTACCCACGCCAGAAAACCTCTCATATCCATGGTTGAGGCAATACAATTCATCTGGATGGATGGTATTGGCTCGGCGCGGCAGGCACCGCTTTATACACACTCGCATTTCCGCACTCCGCCGTATAGTTGGTTTTCCTCTCTTCTTCATCGCTCCGTTCTTCCTTGGCTTTTTCGAATTCGCTCGTGTTTGATCCAACTGCATATCTGCCCAGTTGGGTGAATGTGTCCCCCCGTTGCCCTCGCTGTAGCCCTTGCTTGTCCCTCATATCCAGCCTGACTGTTGAAGGGATTAACACCATGTGAATCGCTCCCCTGTGGGTGCTGCTCCAACTGCGGGACGGAGTTCCGTCGGGAGCTTTTTCTGGACGCCAGCCTGCCGAGTGGCGTGTGCTGCTGTGGACTGGGTGCGAGGACGCAATGCATAATCCATACCCTGTTGCATTTGCAATATGGGCTGTATTGTTCTGAAATTGGCATACGGTATCCCATATCACCAACACCAACTACAGTAATCGCAGCCGAGCAGAGCCTAATTAATACCTGCGAATCGAATGTGACGGAACGCAATTTTATGACCGGTGTTATGATCTATTTTAAATGAATTCGCACGCAAATCGATCAGTATTCATAATTAGATGTGCACAGGCGACCAATTCCCTCCCCACGTAGCACCGGCACCACGGGACTACGGTATGTCCTTTTTTGCCGCTTTTCAATTTGACTCCTTTGCCCTTGTGCCTATTTGGGTGACGTGTAGCGGCGTACGATAGGAGAGGAGAGGAGAAAGAGAGAAAGAGAGAGAGAGAGAGACGAGTTGTGGTGCCGGTCGCGGAATTGCCATCGCTACCAGCATGGCCTTACACTGAGAAGAACAGAAGTTCCTGGATAAATTTTCCAACCATTCACAGTCCAGGCTTAGGCATTCTCCAATATCTCCTTGTTTGGGAAGATTTAAGTGTAACCATGGTCCCATTTTCATGGTATGCACCAAAATTTACCAACAAATAAGGGCCAATGACCACACAGAGCTATTGACAGCTCTGAAATCTTTTTGATCGGAGATTTCCTTCGGGCATCCTCTGGTGATGTGCCCAAATTTGTCGTCTCAAATTAAAAGAAATAGTTTTGCTTTGATATTTCTCTCATAATTTTGAGCACACTCCCTCAGAAAAAGAAAGAGCTATCATTACTATTCCTGATACGCACTCGGTCTTGATTTATAATATCTCTTCAGCGGGAATTACTGCGTTAACATCGTTGTACATGCACTTCACAAGAAAATGCTAGGATGTCTCATCATTTATTTATTTTATTTACATTTATTTATTCCATACACTTTATCGTCGTCAATTCAGAAAGGGCAAAGAGCACGAAAAGAAGCTACAACCGCGTAACAGTTAATTCTTGCTTGGAAGAAGCCAAAGTCTGAGTCTGAGAAGGGGATAAGCGTAAGAAGCTACTCCAGAATTTTTACAGGCCCTGGGAAAATGATCATACTGGCCATACTAGCTAATAAATCGAGTGTATTGGTCATGTCAATGATCAATACACTCGATTTATTCGCTTGGGTTGTATTGGAGGTATAGGTTTCCTCGGTCAGTACGACAATTTATTCTATGAGGAACATGTGCTCGTGGAGCTAATGGTGACTAGGTCTCAGCTCTACTAGAATCTCCTCGGTTCTGGTAAATTAACTTTTTCCTGGCTTTTCCTGATTTTCCTAGCATTAGAATTCTGGATGAAGGTTGGTATCCTTCCCTGGGTCGCTCTTTTCAACTACGTTACCAGGGTAGGCCTTTTCTGTAATATAAATGGGAAAATCGATAGAAGTATAACGAAACTCACGAAGCTGGATTCTCGAATTTCAACCATGGGAACGTTGGCCTCTAGGGTTTATTCTACTTGGAACTGTCCCCAGAAGTTGCCTATCTAGGTAAATCTACCTAAAACTACCGGGATTTGTTCAAGTCTGGTTTCGATGGGTAGCGGAGAAGTTTAGACAACGTGTTTTGACGGTATGGACCTCGAAAATCTGGCCAAGAATGGCAAGCTGGGATACATCCTTCGGAAATTTGAAGGAAGTTCTGTATGTTTGAACTTTGGCTTCATGAGAGCTGAAGCATTAGCATTGTTCCTAGGTGCAGGACTGAGTCATATGAGTTTCCGTGTATCCTTCCGTGAGATAAACTCTAAAAAATGGGGCTCGTTTAGTAATATAGTAGTTACGAATTTGCTGAATGTGACAGTCAAAAACCTGCTAAGAAAACCCGCTGAAGCGGTGGACCTTGTGGGCTCTGAAGGGGATGTTCTCCTCGAAACGTCAGGCCATTGAGAAATAAAAGTTCCCTCCTAATATCCTGGACGGCGCAGAAGCGAAATATTTTAAAAAATCTTTCACTAATCTTTTTTTTTGCAATGGAATCGATGAACATTACAAAGAAAACAATTTTACCCGCGAACCACTAACCGGGTTGATTTTGTACCCTCCGGGCACAGTGTTTCAGCACAACCCGTCGCTCGGATACATTTATCCTGGACTTCCCCAACAGTTACCAGGCAACATCCGTGTGTGTGTGCGTCGCTGTGTGCGGTTGTAATGTGGTCCCCAATCGTTTTCAGCAGGAAGTGCGCTTGTTTTTCAGCGCTCCGACCTTGTCGCGTGGTGAAATTACATGGCGCCGACCTACCTAGAGCCGACCGGCGCAAAAATAAGACATTCAGCTCTTTGTCGCGGAAAAAACGCACACGGCGACACGGTTCTTCAACGGATGGACAGCGTAAAGAGCTCTCGCATTGAGCCCGTAGAGAGCGACTGGGGTGGAGCCGGCACTCAAGCAGACCATAAACGAGGCCATCCCGGAGCAGTGATGGTACCTAATCAATGCCGGCCGAACTGGCGAAGCTGAACATCTGTTGCTGGACGATAATGGTATGGGTTGTCGGCGACAATGGCGTGGACTTCGTCCTTCGCCCAGCCGTTGAAGCCGCGGCCATGTGGGTACGAGTAGCGGCCCATCAGCTGCACCACACCTAGCCATGCTGTGCCGAAGATCCCCCGTTTCACTCATTTTGCTCTGAAAAGGGTCTACGTATATCCCGTGTGTCTGTCTGTGTGTGTCGGACACGCTGCTGCCTAATGGGCCAGCCTAATGGCGTCGTCAACCGTATCGATCGAAGTATTGATTCACTACCATGGATTCGGAAAGCTACTTTCTGTAAACTCCTGGATAGTATTAGGGAACTCTAGAGGGCTCAGCAGCCCGTCCTACCTGTTTCTTAGGAGCGATTCCTGTTCCGCGATCATCTATGTTTCAATTGTGATCATCCAAACGATAGTGTTTCACCTCTCCCCATTTCCCAATAGGACCTAGTTCTTTGTGAAACGGAAGGTTCCGTTGATTATCAGAAACATCATAAGGGGGAAATTGTGCTGTTTTATTGGGTTTAAGCTCTAGCATTACTGGCTTCTAGTCATCTTGTCAAACAACAATTTCTTGTGGTTCCCAGTTGTGGATCACGAGTCCTTGTAGTTCTACGTTTAATTCATGCTAATCTTTCAGTTTGATCTGAAGAGTCCGCTAACTGACCACAGTTTTTGTGTTCTTAATGTGAAGTTGCTGGAATCGCTTTGATAATCAAATCCTTCGCCGTTTTGTTTGGTGGTTTATCTATACAGTAATCTCTGTCAAGTCCGCACCGGTCTCTACTACATAAACGGGCGTTTAGTTGAAAAAAAGGTCATTCCTGGAACCAGTAAGAAGTCGCGGAGGGCCTTTGTATTAATAATATTAATAAAAAAAGCTCTAATGGGATCAACGACCCGAATTTTTTGAAGCCGCTGCGACTTTGGAAAACCTTAGCTCATTTTTTGAGCACATGCAGGGTTCTGTGTCTCAGATCACCAACGGCTGAGTTTTTGTTCATTAAATGTATTTTCCCCTCCAAGATATCTGTATAAACTAGGCCCAAGCTCAATGAGAAAGGGGATTTTCGGGTAATGTATTCGGATACTCATAATGTATTCGGATACTCATGAGTAGCATAAATGTGAGGTACAAACGTGACGAACTTGTGCATATTCAGAAGCAGGACCATGAACGTTATTACATGCCGCGATTTTGGTGACTGCTGTGTGACAACCGTGCTCCCCAAGGGTCATCGGTGTTTCTTTATGTCCGCCAGAAACTCAATCTCATCTGTTCCTCGAAATCGCTGCTCAGTTTTTCCATGCCTGGAAAGAACTATCCCCTCTTTGATTACGTAATGATTTCTTACTGAATTCACTCCCCCCTCCCCTTCTTGCTCACCTCAGGTGTCCGATCAAGGTGTTACAGGGTTTCATTGAGTTGTTGAGCGGAGCTTTTAGGTTGATTTCTTCCTATAGAACAGCGTAGTCTGAAAAAAATGTAAGCATTCTCGTACTGAAGGGAAAAGTCCCCATAACGGACACCAGCCCAACGCATTTCGTCGTTTTTTTTTCTTTGCAAAGTCATTCACAGCTTTAGAGACTGTGTTATTGGAACCATGTAGTAAATGTAAAAAGTTCACTCTATCCACTGATCATACAGTTAGGTAGTCAGTATGCTGCACTTTCACCTCGTAATGTTTATGCAAACGTGGAGTTGAGATGATTTCACATATCCCAGCCAAAGGTAATCGTTTCCAAGTTGCGCCTGTGGGCCGTCAGTTCAATGGTCCATAGTAAGCTCCATATTTATTTTGGAGTCACTTCCTTCTGCACTTTTTTAAGCCTAAGATCTGTACGAGAACCAAATTCTGCAATAACATTTAGGTAGAGGACAATTCACCTGTTTTTTTTTTCGAGCTGGTGCAGTGGTGGGATTCATGAACGTCTCCAGGAAAGCAACAATCTACCCGCCGTTCTAGAGTGGACATGTTTTCTTTTCAAAAAAAAAGGCTGCTTTTTCTGTACGACTCCTCTTAGTCATCGATACCTGAGAGACGCGCGCTCTGAGTGAGCGAAAAGCTTAGAACTTCCCCGGTAGTGTTCGTGAATATCGCCACGCATATGGGTAAGAAGTCTTTAACATAGCCTGAACAGCCCTATCTGTCCCCTCACGGTTTCCTACCGTCTTCTAGCAAAGTTATGTATTAAACCGTGTTCCAACCATTCCTTATAGAGTGGCTTCATAACGAGGATCGAACTGCATGTTCAGCAGACCAGCTTCCCAACCCCAGATCCACACCGCAGTCCACCACGCAACGCACACCAGCAGGTCTAGCAGGCTTTTCCCGCAGCGTCTGCAGCCTCCGTCCATTGTGTGCTCTCCCACGTCTCCCATTTATGGGCCCATTGAAAATCACATGAAACCGCGTGCGATTTATCGTTTAATTCACAGTTGGCTCCCAGTCGCTCTCCCTTCTGAATATCAATAGACAACGAGACGCCTGGGACCGCAAGAACCGGCACACGACGGCCGGGCGCGCGCAGGCGCACACCACACACAAGCACACATGGTCTTCGACAGCAAGTACGGTAGCGGGCGGGTTACGGTAGCGCTGAGAGCGATAAGCACGGAGTGATGTGCAGATAAGAGAGCGATCGAAGTGAGCAGCCCACTTTGGGCGAGATTCGTTGCTGTGATTTCTGAGTGGATAGAGGATGTATGGCACATTAGTTTTTTCTGCAAGTTTCGACATAAGGTCACCGGATTGAAATGAGCTAGAAAACGGCTGGTATGCACGATGGTGACGCCCTGAAACATAATTGAAACAAATCATAGGCAAAATTTCTGGGTTTAGAAGATTCAATGCGTCACTTCCTTGTTTGTCTTAAACATTTTTTTTTCGTATTTTAACCAGTTTCTGTTCCGTTCGAATGTTCAGTACACTTTTTAATTACGGCGCACCTTTGAGTGCATAAAGTGAATAAATAAATAAACAAATAAATGTGGCTGCCTGATCGGAGACTTTTCTCCGAAATGAGCGCAAGGCCTTCCCGAAGATCTTGCCACTAAGAAAATCCTATTTTTCCTAGGGTCTTTATATGTAGATGTGTATAATTCCATGTTCTTCTCGAATTAAATACTACGTACGTAGGTGCCTAGGCACTGGAGTTTGCTGGTGACTGCTCGCAGTGATGCACTTTCTGGTTATGATTTTGAAAATCTCTAAGAGAAAATAATAATATTCCCATTCAGATATCCATCGTATCGCCGTCTATCTTGTGAAAAGAAGTTTTTCTGCGGAAAAATGCTTTTTATCACTATTTTTGATCTTTTTTCGTGTTCTTGTGGCGAGTAATGAAGAAGAGGAAAACATCTATGCCTACTACAGTCTCTGGTGTGCTCATTTTGCATTTTCTTCTTTCTTCTGTATCATTCGTCATTTTTGGAACCTGATCCTTATTTAAGACTTGGAAGATTCCAGACTTTCGGAGAGCCTATGATTTTTTTTGATTCGGCGCTCAGAAGTAATGTCGAAGTAGGCCTGTACTGTAGAATTACTGATCATGTCACGGATTCTTTGAAATTTCTGCTTCTCTGCGGATGAGAACTGCTGAAAACCTCGCATTAGCTGCGAAATGTGCTTACGTCAATCGAAAGCCGCCTCATTACTATGAAGTGAATTTTCCTGTTTGCGTCAGCTGGCCAGGAAAAGACCCGGCCAGGATGTTGCCGGGTGAACATGTTCTAGATGCACTTCTTACTAACCTCCTCAGTTTGAATATTCTGTAGCTTTGGAAGACGTCGCCGTTTAAGAAAAGAAGCAGAACTCGCATTTGTATTTCCCTGTTCGGGAATAAGCCTCCTTGGAAGTGGATTCCTCATCTGACCAACCCTGCCCTGTCCCCTTCCTGTCGTGAAAAGTACTCGGTGTAGTCGTGGAAATGAGCGCAGCGCTCGCCTTCCGCCGGCCGATCGGCCGCCACTCCGCTCGGGGGACAAATGAATAAGGTAGTCGAGCCGCGACTACGGTAGCGGTGACGCCCGACATCGAACGAACACTTCGCTGAGCAGTGGTCTTACTGCAACGTGAGATACGGTAGTGAAATATTTGTGTAAACACAATGAAACCGGACCGGAATGAACGCCGGGGCGCGACCGACGGCGGAGTGTGTACGTGCGGGCGGGCGGTGCGTCACCGCTGCTATGGGACGAGCGAATTGTGTTTGCCTTTCTCGAAAAATGACGCTTTTCGCCGGCACTAAGTGCCTTCTGTCCACAATAACAGATGTTTTTGACAGTGTTTCGTACAATCGCGTTGATTTCAGGACTGCGTGGATCGTGGGCGACTCCTCCGCGACGGCGGTTCATCCACTTCAAGGCGACGTCGGCACCTCGTCGACCACATCCAACCACTCGCACGCGCTATTACGCACGCTTCGATTGAAGTTAGTGCGATGCAAATTTCGGTGCCTCCTTTGAAGTGTCGTTTTTGCTGCGCTGTTCGTCACGCCGCCTCATACGTACAAGTGCTTACCTCATTTGGACTACTAGACTACTGTATCGTCACTGTACTCGAACTTTGTGCGATCTATACAGCTCTGGATAAACGATTTATTATTACACATAGTTATCCACAGTGTTGTGCGGCAATATGAACGCAATGCTCTCGAAAAGCTCGACGGCAACGGGTCCTGCGATGCAAATCCCTAGCAGATCCCACAAACTAGACGGGGGTTCCACAAACAAAAGTGAATCTTGAATTGCAAGTGACAAAACCGG
>JARK01000190.1:0-11908 GCA_000688135.1 Ancylostoma ceylanicum | reverse complement strand
GGGGGGGGGGGGGGGGGGGATGGCTTAGTTAATGAAATGTTGATAGAATCCGATCGATTCTAGTTCCTTTGTCATCGTGAAAACTTCTCAAATTACGCTCGTTGTTACCAGCGTACCCTCGGAGGTGGTATAAAAAGACCGACCAGGGGCCGTATGCATCATTGAGATTACCCAAGCTGAACGTGTTAACACCACACAAATCTACTCATCATCTCACGGGCGTCAACAAGTTTACCCTGGGTAATCTCAATAATGCATCCAAGCTCAGGAGATCAAATGAATAGGCTGTAGTTAAATTGCAGCGCTGAGACCGCATCCGTCATTGAGATTACCCGGGGTAAACGTGTTCACACTCTTCACATTTACCTACTGCTAGGACGGGCGTCAACAGTGTTACCCTGGGTAACCTCAACAATGTATTCAGGCTGCGAAGAGGGCGGTATAAACGAATCTCAGGATTTACAGAACCCACATATACATAAAACCTATCCAAAAGCGATCACCTGAGGGATCAATAGTTGCGCAGACGCCTATAAGCATCCCTACAGAAGTTCTGTGGTAGAATTCTGGGGCATTTTCCTTCCCTAGCAACACCTGGGATTCTTGGCTAGGATAAATTTATCTCAGAAAGTGTACCTATTCATGTGCTGCAAACGAATCTCTTCTAAGGATGTAGGGAAGCTAGAAGATTCGTGAATTTCGCTACAGATACTCTGAAGGCCAAATCCTATCCCAGTCAACGCTACACCCATAGCTCTTTTCCGTACTATTCGAACAAAACTCGAATCGCGCGCGATACGGTAGTCTCGGCTTTGGCAGAGCGCCGAGTCTAAATCTGGAACAGCGCGATACGACGCACGTCGCCGAAAGACTCGGCTACGGGAGGTTCGACGGCAAAAAACCAGGAGGACTGAGCAGCGTGTCCCGGCCGGAGGGGCGCATGCATGCAACCTTGGATGACTGCACCGCGGCGTCGGCCGGCGAAACCGGATGCGAACAGAAGAAGCGCTCCGAACAGCAGAGCGAACGAATACAGCGAGGAGGGAAAAGTCGGGCGTGTGTGCGGGCCCAGACACCACACTAGTTGAGTCACTCTGAGTCTTGGGGTTTTTCTGGATGAAATCAGGTTTTCATGACAGTGCTGGTTTAGAGGTGTAGCCATGAGAGGAAATGAGAGAAGGCTGGCAAGATGTGAAGTTATTTAGCCAGTTATAGAGATTCAGCCAATCACCATGGCTCAAACTCAAGAAACGATAACCGTAGGAAACTCGGTTGTTAGAGTATAGACTAAGTAATCCAACGAGACATAAGACATGAAAGTTGGTTCTTTAAGCTGGCTTTGCATGGCTATGTGTTCATGAATCCTAGCCCAGTTAATAAGGAGCACGGGTGAAAAATATGATGACTAAAATGCGAACCACATAAACAAAAATGCCTTCCTCCCTCATTGATCAGTGAGAAAATGCAGACTACACAGCTGTGGTAAAATTCATGAACATCCCGTGAAGAATGTGATCTACCCGCCCTTCTATAATGGACGAGTTTTCTAGGCTAAAGTGTGTTCTCCGTTGTCCAAACGACTCGTCGAGGTTAGCAGTTACAAGTATTACAAGTAGTAGTAGAAAGAGTAGGATATGTGGCATTTTGCTAGACAAATTCTTCCATTTTAAATGAGCAGGAACCGCAGAACTTTCCCGGGAACATTCATGAATCCCACCACTGGAAGACTGTGTAGCTTTGATCTGCTGAATGGGGTACAAAAATAAGGCGCGGGAGGGAGGGGGGGGGGACCCTTTAGACTGATTCAAGCGCGAGATAGAATAGGCATGAAAAAATGATTTATCAATAGACATTTCCTTCTTCATCGACGGAGGTTTTTTCAAATGACTACTTCAACATCATCTTATGTACTTGCACTTAACCAACCTAATGTTACCCTAATAAGGTACACATTACCCATGTGTATAAGCCCTTGATTCTATAGGTGAATACTTGTAAAATCTTAATGTTCCTACTGTCAATCCACCCATACATCGACACCTTGCAAGCTGATTCCTATAACAGATTCAAAAGTAGTGCCCAATAGGGCTACTTCTTCCTGGACATCGAGAAATGCCATGATTCGAGCTTTCTGAATACATACGTATTTCAGTCATAAAATTGTATCTCTTCGCCCAATTGTATGACAAGTTGCGGCCAAGTATAGCAGGTAGAATGAATCATGTTCGTTCTAAAAAATTAACAACTTTACTACAGCTATTAACTACTTTACTTGTCCAACGAAGTCTGATTCAGAAGTTACAACTTCTCAGCTATTAACCAGAAGATGGATCTACTGTTTTAGCGGAAAATTTGCGTCTACGGATACTTAACGCGCGATAGCGCGCGTAGCGTTAGGCCGTTTTGTCCTTTTGAACCTGCTGGAAAAGAGCCAGACGTGGCCCATAAGGTGCCCTATGTTATTTTAGCACATAAGCGACTCTTTTAGATCAAAACTGAACGGCCCGTCTTGGGAAAAGCCCAGGAATAGCGGGACTCTTCTATATTCCGTCTCACCGGGAGCTGACGCGCGCGGGTAGCAAGTGTCCGATAATCGAAAATTTGTGACGGGAACTCATTTTGTTCATGGAACTCCCAGAATGTTAACTGCTTCAGCTCGAGAAACCTTTAAGCCTTTCCGGGGCTCTAATGCGTCCGGTTTGACGGATGGAACTGCCCACAATCTCAAATGTAGTAGACTTTTCATTTTCTAAGCTCGTGATAAGAAAACCCACATATGAAAATACATCAGAATCTGTCCCTAACAGACGCAATTCCTTCCCAAAATCTTCCAGATACGAGCAGAGCGAGCATCGATCGAGTTGATCTCACACGTACACACGGTTTCGGACAAATACTTTACACAATACACACCGCACAGAATCAATATAGATCGAATTGAATAGTTTCATCATGATGAAATACCCGTTGTAGGCGTTCAAGGGGGACATAATGGGTACTGATAGGGATGCGGCGGCGCGGGTGGCCATGCCGCCGCCGTCTGCTGCGTGGCGCCCATGTGCCACTTCTTGTCGTCGTCGTCGAGCAGCGTCTTCGGCGGGTTGGCGGGCAGCAGCGGCGCGTGCTCGCCGTGGTCGTCTATCCGTTGCTTCTCCTTTTTCGCCTTCATCCGTCGATTTTGGAACCAGATCTTGATCTGTCGATCGGTGAGGTTCGTCTGTAGTCGCAGCTCCTCGCGCTGTTTCTTGCTCACGTAGCTCGACTGTTGGAACTTTTGCTCGAGCACCGACGTCTGGTATCGTTGGTACGTCTGTCTGCCTTTTTTCGACGCTGCTGAAACAAACACACGTGAGAATGGGAGGAATTGCCGCGTTCGTTGCGCTGCGCGCGTGCTCGCGTGTGTTTGCCAGCGCGTCGCGCACACGCGTCCGACTTGACGCACGCGCAGCCAGTCGAGTATCGATCGACCACGCTCGTCAAGTCTGGGACGGTGCACACTTGCAAATGAAGCACGTATGGTATCGAACAGAGGAAACACACACGAGCACAACAGTCACAACTCGATCGACCACCGCCATTATCTATTTAGTAAACTGTTTAGGTAGTTTCTTTTCGGGACCCTTCAGTGTTTCTCGACGCGAAACGAACGGCACAAGGGCGGGCAGCGTTACTATGGTAGTTCTGCAGTTACATGACATAAATCACAAAGAGCCGCGTTAACGATCGTAAGTGGCTATTAGACGGAAGAGCTCATGTCGCTCTTCCGGAGAGACCTCACAAAGAGAAAATCGATGCCAGCAAATTGAGGCTGGCGCCAGAGAGCACCTAGAGAACACGTGCAGCTATTTTTGGGGATACATAAAGGTTTTACCCTCATCTGAAGCCTCACATGAGCTAGCGCTTATGATGGTCCCTTAGGTAGCAGTCGATTTAGGTTAATTGATGATGGTCTTCGATTTTTATAAAAATTCTCAAAAATATATCCCTTGAACTATAAGAGTAAAACATACCATAGTTAGGCCAATGTGGAGCCGCATAACATTGAGGAGGCCAGGCAGAAAATGCTGCTGGGGCCAACGGTTGGCCGAATTGTTGGTAGTAGTTGGGCCAGCCAGCATATCCGGGCATGTACGCTGCTGCACCTGAATGTAGCGATCAGCGCGTGAAAGGGATCCAGATCCAGAAATGGGACTCAACTCACCTGTATAGAGGGCAGCATCTGTGGAGGGAGCTGCTGTTTGTTCATGATCGTCTTTGCCTACACCTTGGGTCATAGCAGCCAACCTCTGAAAGGTACTAGATCGGATTGGGATGGAAAAGTTCGGAGAATGTCAAAATTTTTGGGATGGAGGTTTGATACTTACTTATCCAGGAGTAGGTGAAGTGAATTCTAGTGCTTAGAAAATTAAGAATCATAACGAAGGGGAGAAATGACTGGGAAGCTCTCTGAACGGCTGAGGCAGGGAGAGGAATCCAGTCAGAATGAAGAGGATTCGAGGAGGGCAGTGCGCGTCTTGACTATGCCAACTGGAAGAGTTATGTGCCTCGTCGGCCCAATGAGGCACTTAGGACCCTAATGTTTCACCAATGGGCCCCATTACCAATTATGATCCGCAATGATGGCGCATGTAATGTGGTATTCGTAGTAGTAGTGGCGAACGTTAAGACGAGTGTCATGACAAATTGCCGTCGAGAGCAGCGGTGATGCGCACGAAACGACAAAGAGTCACTGACCTGCAGGTGATCATTTGCTTCTGGCTGGCTGCCAGAGGCACCGAAATCGAAGCCAACCGATGACAGCGTGGCGGGATTCATCTGAGGTTCGGCGCCGCTGCGACACTACCGTAGTCGTGGTGGGCGTGGCCGGCGGCCGTGATTCGCTGAAACGAGCGGCGCTCAGGATGAGCCAACGGGCAGCTCGCGAAACTCCATGAACGCGGTGACGATGTGTTGAAAATCGACATTAAGGTGCAAGTTCACCGCGATTCAACCTCAGAAGTGACAAGTCAGTTTGATTTGTAGTGGAGCGATAAATTATACGTGAAGTGCCGCCGAAGTAATTCCGCATGAATAACGGTTTTGCAGGCGAGGAAGGATTGCTGGATGTGAATGTTGCAGATTCAGAGACATGCAGGTACACAGAGAACATATCATGTCAGGCATAATTCAGCATAACTAACAAGGAGTTATATGCCAGAAGGAAAGAAAGCTCAGTCCAAGATAGCCCACAGGGCTCTTATTGCAATTTGGATCAAATTTTGAAGCCATGTCTATACTCTACGCTAGAAATGGTGAGTTTATAGCGCCACAAGGTGAGAAATGAACAAATCTTGAGCAGCTCAGAATGCAACATTGTTATTGCTAGTGAGAATCGGCCAGTTACTCGAAGAAACCCTCTTCGCGCTAGTTTCGACAATCTAATGAGGGCATTTGGATGGCCGTTCGAATTTTACGATCATTTCGAATGGCGGCTATTAGAGAACGCTCCGGCTCATACCTTCGCGGCAGCAGTTGAATCGCGGTTCGTCGCCTACAAACTCTCAATTCTCTTATCTTCTCTAGAGCTCTAGCCTAGATTTTTAGCCAATTCTTAATGTCCTCAATGTCTTACCATCCTATTTTCAAGCCTTAGCGACAATGACTTGACTAAAATCGTCCGCAATTGTTGTATGCCTACCAAAATAATCAAAGCCAAAGTAATCCATTAAGTTAGCTTTTATTAATGGAACAAGCGGATGCTAGGATGAGAAAAGCTCAGAATGAGGCCCATCGATGGCCTCACGGACCACCCACATTGTTTGCAAAGTTTGTTTGCATGACATAAAATGCCCGTAAAACAGCCTAGCAAAAAGTGATTTCGTGCCAGCTACTTGAAAAACTCCCCTCTGGTAAAAGAGCGGTGCTTTTCTGCATGATGACAACGCTTCTCAATTGATTCTCGCTCCCTCATTGTGGTTTTGACTCACCGATCTAACAGAATTCTAACGTTTACCAGTTAGTGACACCCATAAAATGTGAGAAAATTCTCTTTTCATGAAGAATTCTCTTCTAGAAGAATCTGCAGCTGGGAAATCGATATTTCTGAATCACATTGAATCGCATTTCAAGGTTTACGACTATGCAAATTAGAGCGAGAGGGAGGCGCGCGCGTCGGGTACTGGATGTTCGTCAAAAATTCGTCAACGTTTTGGGGCTGATAGCAAGACGAAGAGACGGCTAGGAAGAGATCAGTAGGGATTAGGAAGACTAGGCAGTGACAGCATCATTTCCAGGCGATAATGTGATTTTCTGGAAAATGTTTTGAAAAAAAAGTGAAAATCAGTTGCTAAGACCATTTTTCTGAAGTGATTATTGAATTGTAGTGGTCCCCTAGATTCGACTAACAAGTAGGGATCAAAATCCAATTTTGTTCTATCTGATACGTCGTTGCATGCATGAATCGCAGAATAATGACCAGTTTAGGAGGCATGAGAGAGTAACATTTCGAGGAAAATTCCAGTCTGGTTTCAAGGAAGCTGATATGAGAAAAGGTAGGAAATGATCATATTTTTTGCATGATGAGGGCATATGCAGGAGAAGGATGAGGTGATTTTGTTGAGAAGAGACAAGTAGGATGTCTTCTGAGATGAAGTTACCCTTTAAGAGGCTATTAGAACCGCTCACAGCCCACCAACAAGGAAACGCCGAGGAAGAGGCCATTTCAAGGTGATAGAGCCGCGCGATGCACGACGGCCTGCGGCGGCGGCGGCCAACTTTGCGCTGGAAGACATTTCGCTTTTTAACGAGCTTGTTAGATTACCCGAATAGGTACTCTAATGATGGGTGGCAGTGATGGTGGTCGCGCGTGCGCGTGCGCGCGCGAATACACGCGCCCGCCCGCCCGTCGGCGCCCGTCCGCGTTCGTTCGTCGTCGCCGCCGCTCACACACCGCGACGGCCGGCGGCGGCGGGGCTCCCCACCCCACCAACCCATAGGCGGAGCTTGATCCACAGTAGTCCCTTTGAAGGTGCCGCGCTGTGTCGCCGCCGTCCCACCGCCCCGGCGCTGGACGGGTTCGATTTTGAGCGTTGCTCGGAGTTTTGCCAGAAAAAGTGCATTCCCAACATGCAGCACAGTACTCTCATTCCACACTCGCGAAAAACTCAACCACTCATTAAAATTAATGTAATTGTTATTTGACTTCGTTATGGCGTTAATGTTCATAAAGTGGCTTATTTGAGTAGGAAGGTGCTTCAGGGTCTAAGAAGGCAGGGGTCTTGATAGTGTGACTCCCTCTAATTTACTTATTTTCCTTTAGCCCATTCTTTCCGCCCTCTAAAAATAAATAAAAATGTTCCCAGAAGGGGCAGTTTGAGCTTGGGGTTGACAAGACAAATTAACTGTAGACAAAAATGCCAGGGGTTACTATTGCCGAATAATCCACGGGAATAGCCGCAGGAACAGAATAGAAGCTGTAACGGGAATAAAAAATAAACCGAAAATGGAACAAATTGCTGAATCTAGATTGCGATTTTGAGACAGAATATTTTAGTGAGATGCTTGGAAAATTCACATGAGTATAAGGGAAGGAAAAAAAAAGAAGAAATGAGAAGAACTTGGGACATGGGGGGGACGGGTGAGCAAAATAATTTTGCACATTGAAATTTTGCAATTGCTCAAAAATTCGAAGTTCTTTCAAATTATTGTTCTTCTTCCATTATTAGCAATATCCATAGGCATTGTATGTGTTCAAGTTCGACTACTCGTCTTTGGAAAAATCCAAAACTAAAGCAGAGGCAGGAGCAGTGCAAATAGAGTGAACAGTACAAGAGAGATAGGAAGGACTATAGGGTTCTCTATTCGTTGAATATACGAGCATTCGATTTGGTTACGAGCTGAGCAATTGGATTGAGTAACTTGATTTTTGTTCTATTTCATTCGGCAATAGTGTAGTACAAGGTTTTAGTTAAAAAATGCTATACAAATTCTACATTATGTGCTGCAGTCACTGTCAAATACGACAAGCCTTTACAATTTTACCTCCACCACGCTCAAAAAACCCCTTCAGCCTCTCATTGTCAACACCTTTGACTTCGTACTTCTGACCCAGGTGTCCTTCTGGAAAATTCGTGCGACACATCACCCCGCGTACTGCAGTTCAAATGTCAGAGGTCGTTAATTGGCGAGTAACAAGGCGTCTTTACTTTGTAAGACAAACTCGATCTCGTTCGAATGCCCTGCTCGCAGTGTGATTTGAGCTCATGAAAGACGCCGCCAGGCAGAGGATGATGGCACGTCGCCGCTTTATCTAAATGTGATCACCACTCGCCACGCCAGACATGCTGCTCGGAGCCGCGGCCGTCGGCGCGGACTTTTCAAACTCGGCGAAGTGCAGGTAGTACACGGAAGAGTGTGAACATGGGGGTTTCCATAATCCTATTTGCTTATTTGTTTACATAGTGTCAGACAGAAGGATACAAAATAGGCAACGATGATTCAATCAAGGATTGACACTAAAAGATGGCATTGGAATTGACCAAATGACCAAATGTGTGCTGTGCAGCACAATGATAGCTAGCAAGTCTGAACTACCTTCATAGACTTTATCGGAAAGAAGTATGTAGGAAATAACTGGTCCAGAAAACAGAAGCGGTAAAAGTGGTAGATAAGTAGATGAAGAAGACGAAAAAACGATAAATACAAGCTAAAATGTCGTTCGTAATGCACATCACAGACAGGACTGAGAGGTTTGGAACGATCCATATTTACAAAACACTCAAAGAAAAATAGGATAAAGCTTTAGATTTAAACACATATACGTACGTATACTCGTACAAACAGGAATAATAAAAGCCTCTCATGAAATAATCCACAATATGTTCCGGAAGATTCTCGTGATTCATTGATCTTTTGGTGGTTACGGGAAGGAGACGCTCCACAGCTAGAGTGGAAGAAGTATGCAAACAAATGTATGCGTCTTTTGAATATGTAGTTTGGGTAGTGAAAGAGGATGTCGGATTAGAAGTACTATTTTTCAGCAACCGCAACGTAAAATGTATCGAGAATGTTAGAGTTTCAAAGGCAGTGTAGTTCATCAATGCTGGGTGAGCTTTATAGAGACGGCTTCACACCAGAAACTCTAGAAAATAGCTGATTTTATGAATTTCTTATTTGCATGCTACTTCATAACTATGTAGATACTTCAGAGGAATAAATAAATGGTTGTAACTCATTCACTGTTCAGAAAAAAGCAGAAAGTAAAAATGAATTTGCGGGTGCTGTGCAAGACTTTTCCCGTTACAGAGGAAAGATCCTTGGCTAGGTTCCATGGAGTTCAACTTGGCCCAATTCTGACTTGATGGTTTTTTTTTCTCAAATTTCCGCCTTATATTGTTGGAATTATCGTTGTTTCTTTGGTTCCGAACGGTATGAATAAAATTTTGGCGGAATCCATCTCGGGAAAGATTTCGAAGGTCCACTTTGGCCTCAGTGGAACAGCTGGAATCGAGCCTCCTACCTTGGCTCTAGGGTATTCAGAAGACCGCTCTCGACTTCCAAACTCTAGCGAGAGGCGCCATCGTCAAAAGGGAAAGAATAAAGAGCCTAGTCTGTCTTGTATGCCTGGAACAGCCTCAAGAATAAAACAGCTTCAAGAATACTGTGCTAAGGCTGCATGCAACATTGACTTCGCCAAAGAAAAAAGGGTTAATAGTACACAAACTGACTCATCGTTAACACTGATGTCAACGCGTTACCCTGGGTAAACTCTGTGAGGCATCCTTCTCTTGTGCCATGGTTACCAGTTGCAGATTTGACCTTTTTGGAAAATGACAAGTTTTATGTGAATGGATCTATTTTTCCTAGATGCGTCGCTAGCAATAAGTTCCATCTGCAGCCCAAATTCTCAAAAATTACTAATTATTCCACTACGTTTAGGTCCACTGTCTCATACCTTACCGCTAGCTCTGCAGGTGTCAGATCCGTAAATGTTTTCAGGAATGTTATGGCCTAGCCTACTCTCTACTGTGGACTAGTTTCTGAGCAAAAATGGATGTCCATCTCCATGGGTCCTGCCACAGGTTATGGTAAGACGAGGATCCCATAGCTCTAACCTATTGTAGTAAACGATGTCATCAGTTCGTTTCTAAAACCACCGCAACTCAATACTGAGCAACTAATTCTTGGCGAGGACGTGTGAGGTTCACAGTTCACCTTCTGAGCCACATTTTCAACAAACACATGTTGAACAGCAGCAGCAGTTGAACCAGCATGTTAATGGGCGAAAATTCGGTCGTTCAGTGCATGGTTTTTTGTCGATGGTATTAGGCCAGTCACGCAGTCAGCCAGCAGGCCGCTCGCGCGCGAGAGACGCGCTTTCCACATTGATTTCGAGGGTTTTGATTGGGGGAATTTTTCTCGGGGTGCCAGTTACTGTAGATGACGCGGTTCCCCGGAGAATATAGAGCAGAGACTGGAGAAGAGAAGGGAAAAACTGATGGTGAGAAGTGGGTTGAAATGTTTCAGGTATGATAGGGTGTGAGAGGGATGAGGGAAGAAAGGCCTGGAATAATGCGAATCAAACAAAACATCGGGAAACCAGCAGTGGAGCGGAAATGTCGAAAACAAGCGGCCAGACCGGGTCGTCGGGACCGCATGTGGTTTCACTCGGCGGCGCGCACCTGAGAGAGAGTCAAAATTATAGGCCTCCTGCTGCCAGAAAAACATGCGAAAGGCTAGCTGCCCCATTTCAAACGTAGCATTTGGAGCGCTTTCGCTGCTCTTGATGACATCGAATTCGCTTTCACAGAGGAACGAGAACTGAGAGGGCTGGGACGGGTAACCCGGCTGGGTCACATTGCCAGGGAGCAAAATAAGGCACAGCACAGCGCATAATTGGCAGCTTCACCAGCCTGGCTGGAGACCGGGCAGCTAGTGAGGCTCTGTCGCGACCTGATCAACTCTCTACGGTAAGCCACACAGGTGAGTGAAGCGGCTCCGATAAAAGCCCCCAGCACACCCAGGTGGAAGTCGTAAAAACGATTTACGACCGAACTGAAGGGCCAACAACTCTCCACTGCGCGTACGTCAACTTCCCGGGTACAATCAGTCTCCTCCGGGACGCATTCATTTTCTTGCTCTAGATTTCCGGAGGTGAATAAAGCTCTTGATCGTGAAGTCTGTCGAATGCAGTAATTCTAATCCTTCTTTTTTCACCATCAGTCAGGACCTAGGCACGTTTCCTTCAAGATGCCTGCTTCGGCCAACCAGGTCTTGGGGGAAAACATTATTTTTGGCCTGAAATCTCCTCTACTTATTTGTAAAGATGTTTGGCGATTTCGACCACAGGTGCTAAGCAACGAGCCACTTTTGACCTCAGTACAACTACGTTTTCCAACAGAATCTGAATGAATCAGTACTGGAAGAAATCTTCAAATAAATGGTTGTTATGAAAATCAAATTGAGTCGAACTTTAGCAGCTTGTGTGGTAAAACTAAATGTCATTGGTATTAGTTTTTTATGCCACTGAATGCAGACTGCCTACTTTTAATCAAAAGGACCAATGAAAAACAAGTTCTTATGCAGAAGTATTTCCCAGAAAAGTACTTAGCAGATTTTGTAAATTTGTTAATTTGTAAGAAAGAATGAATGGATGAATTTGCGAAATGAAAGAATCAAATCTGTAAGAATTTGCGGATCTCGAAAGTGGGCAGGAGGTGAGGGCTTGGCAAAGAAGTGGGGTCTCCGCCGATCAGATGGAAAATAAAGTTAATAAAAATATTCATTACCAGATTAAATAATTAACAATAAATGTCTAAGAAGTAATAATAAAAATGGACAGTTAGAAATAATTCAATATAAAATTTATCTATTCTGTTGAGTGATTTCAAAATTTCGGCGACCCTTTCTCGATGTACATAGTCTCCCCCCC